>PVHP010018148.1:0-33533 GCA_004024765.1 Zapus hudsonius | reverse complement strand
CTAGGTGATTTATTTTTATAGCCTCATAAACTTATTCCAATGTCCCCAAGGTACATATTGTCTCCATCTTATAACCTGTGGAAGCTAAAAGTTGAATAACATCCATGAGATGGAATTTGAATTCAGGAAGTCTGACTCTAGAAGTGACAAAAAGGTGACACTCAGTCATTAGTCAGTAATGGTTTTCTTTTCTCTGTTCTTCTCCACATCACATAGCTATTTCATTGGCGTTTTATTTCTACCCACATAACAATGGAGAGGTGGGCAGATGGCTACAACCCCCTTCTAACACATCCTCTTGGAATTGACTCCAGGAAGTAAGAAGCATTCATTGCTATGTAGAACTGCAATAGATGCAATCAGAGGCAGCAATGGTTTCTAAATCACTCCAAGGGGTAGGTCACTAACTCTATTATATTCCTTTTGTCAGAAAACTCAACTTACTAAAGTGTCACTACCCTGCAAGGTAGCAGACTATAGGGAAAGGTTTTGAAGAACAACATGTGATTTTAAGCTGCATAATCACAGTATAACTTTGCATGGTTTCCAAGACCCTATTTCTTTAAAAAAATCTTTATTATCAATAATTAGGTATATTGTATGAGCAAATCTTGTGAAGGTACCCCCATTTCCCTCCTCTCTGTCCCCTACCCACTGGGGTCCTTCCTCGGTGCACATACTGGATCTGTCCATAGGGTGGGGGTTATGAATTGAACCAGAGTAGCCAGTTTTTTTTTATTAACCAGTAAAAGAGAAATGATAGAGATGGCCTTACACTATTGTGATGGAAATAATGTGTGTAAAATGCATCATATGACAAATGACAGATATTCACAGATATCATGGCAATGGTTCTTTGGGCTAATGTCTGTAAGATCTGTAGTCTGATCTTCAATGTAATTAATACAGGTTTCAGCCAAATGACTGATTGCAGAGATTAAAAAGTAGCCCCCATTTCAGCAATATCAATGACATTGACATTTTAAAACAACTTATCTCATTACTGAGTATATGCAAATAGGTGAGTGATTGCTTTATAACAGGCAAAATAAAAAACTATAGCTTATTCAATAAGAGATTGACAAAACTTTTTACTTTTTTAAGAGCAAGAATGACAGTGCATATTAATTAACATGTCAGGGAAACTATAACTAATGCACAGCTAGCTAAACACTATCATCTAACCCAAAATGTTTTCATCAAGATAAACAATAAGTTGCCCAGAAAGCAGAAACAAGGGTGCACATGCAGTTTGTAAAGAGACATGATCTCAGGTGAAAGAGTGGAGGGTTAAAACAGTAAATCTGGAACAGAATAGAAAAGGAGAGCATTTACCAATGGCTTCAACCTGCCTCAAGATCTGTCTCATGGAATACTAGTGCTCCTGTACCAGCTAGAGGATTTCACAGAACCATGTCTGATTCTGATGCTTCTTAGAACAGCACCAGAAAGAAAGGAAAATGTATGCAGTAAAGTGAGTCAAGGAGCTGCCTGGTTACACCTGTGTAGTAGTTGGTTACCACAGCAATGGCTGGAACACTTGGTTAGAAAAGATGTGTGGGAAAGACACAGCAGGTGTCTAATTCTCACATGTTGGCTGCTTCTATTTAGAGACCAGATATTATTATCTCTACTGGTATATCATTTTGTAAGATACATAACCTCTATTCAACTTTAGAAGATGAGTTTTCTTATGGCTTTTCACAATGTGGGAACAATAGAGTGAACTTTCTTGATGTAATTGACATCACTAATGTCTCCTGTTGATCCTGCCATTGCGTACAATAATATATAAGGTTCTTACCTGCTAACTGAACTACTGATAAGTCACCTGAGAGAACATCTAAGATCCCACAGCCATTGTCTATCTAACTATAGAGAACTATAATGACACACAGGAATTCAGAAGCAGGAAAGGAAACCACATGGGAACTGTATGTCACCATAAATTCCTGCTTTGACAGGTGCATCTCAAATTGTTCTTAAGGATAAAGATGAAGATAGAATGTGATTCCTAATAAAAAAGAATATAAGTAACTTGGGTTAGATAATTATTTATTTATATGCTAAAACATTTACCTGATGATTAAAATATATTATCACTAATAAAAAAGGGAAAGGGTAAATCAATAACTTTTTAAAAACCTCAAATGTTAATATTTTATTTAATTTTTAAATGTTGATCTTTTGAAAATTTTCAATGATTGTATTCCATTAAATAAAATGGAATTATTTCTGTATGATGTTACAAGTCTTCTGAAAATAGGAATTCTAGAAAGATCACATTTAGTTTTAAGTAGGGACCATTTACAAATGAGTTTGTGAAGAAAAATGTTAAAGAAATAGTTTAGAGACTAAATACTTCTCCTATGGACTTATTAACTATTAGTTTACTCTGACTATAGTAGATTTCTCACTTTAGGTAACAGAAGTACTTAGCAGAGGGATCTGCTTTGCGTATCTCCTTTATATAAATGGCAAAATAGTGAGGTATAGTATTTAACTTGCTTTTCAATTTCTCTTTGTGAGCCTTGTTTCTTAGAAAAGCAATCTTGTATTTGTGAGAATTGTGGTATCTTCTTGAGTTATTTTCAATTATAAAAAAGCCTGACATCAGGGACTTGACATCTCTGAAAAGGAGAAGCAATGCTAGATCTATTTAGATATTCTTCCACTCGATGCTTATCATCTTAACAGTTTCCTCTTCTAGGTTTGTAGTAAACTAAAGTTCACTAAAATTGGGTTTTTAGACTATTATTATCATGTTGTCTGCTTGAGCTTTAGAACTGTCTGGTTTTTCTAAGAAGCCTTTTCCTTATACTTGGTGCTCAGTTTCATAACCTGCAATCAAAATATTCCACTCAGTCATGCCTCTGATGTTTAATGTGATCGATATTCTTTCATAAGGACGTTATTACAAGCTAAGTGACTGTCCTAGGAAGAAAGTAAATATGAAACTAATAATATTAACAATAAAGATGTTGCCATTTATTTTTTTTGCCCATTCATTCATATAACCATAAATCTTTAGTATATGTTTATGACAGCTACTGGCAAACAGACTAAAAGCAATATGATATTTTCTTCCAACATGTTTATAGTCTTGCAGAAGAGATAAGACATCCCAACAAACAACTGTCAAGGAATTGGAGAATGAAAACCATAAAGGAGTTCAATGCATTAGCATCAGCAAAGAAGTAAACTGGAGCTCTGTGCTATTGTGTCAATGGATAGGACCATTATTCTTTGGACTTAGGACTGAAGAACACCCCACTGCTTACCCTTACCTCTTGCTCCTCCTTCTCCAGCAGTGATCCAACTTCCAGCAGACATCTCAACTTGAACATCTTACCAGGATTTCAAAATTGCCATTCTGAAATCATCTCCCTTCCTCCTATAATCATTTCTTCCTATCTTTTCTTATCTCTGCTCCGAAGCCATTTGTCCACTTAAAGTGTTTAAATGACCTCATCTTTATGTATCACCTTCTCTCACATTGTCATTAGAAATAAGACATCAAATCACCTTTGTGCTATTTCCTTGAAGCTTTCACCAGGCCCCTTCTCACTTCACTGATAGGCTATCAGACTTATATTGCCAATAAATGAATTTCTTTAACGTTTCTCTCTCATGACTCCAAGAGTGTCACCTGTATTCCTCTGAAAGATTGATTTTCCCAATAGATAGTTGTATGATATAAATTCCACACTCAAGCACATCACAGGCTCTAAATCAATTAACCATATGTCAATATTGCTTTTATTTTCTATATTTTGGTGGTGCTGGAAATTGAACCCAGGGCCTCACACAACTTGAAGCTCAAGCTTCTATCCCCAGCAATGTGAGTTACTAGTTGTCATTCTGCTATTCAATAACTTCTGATGCAATTTTCCAACTTTATTTCCTAATATTAGCCATGTCAATATATGATTTTCATATTTCTAGACCAGAATACACTCATGTCTCAACAATGTTCCTACTCCAGAAACTAAATTCATTGAGGATGTGTGTGATATACCAGCACCCCAAACTCAGCCTCTTGGGAATTTTCCATGCCATTCTCTATCAACTTAAGACCAATAAGATATCCAAACTTAGAATTACTTAGGCCTTCCTCCTCCCATGTCCACATCTAGTCTTATTGATTTCTAGAAACTTACAGCACTTATCATACTGTCTTCTTCAAGTGTGTTCAATCAATTTTAGCTTCCTGAATTGAATGTTCAGCCACTAACAGATGAATTTTTAAGCAATTAAATTCTTCTTCAGATACCAATAAAGTAGTGTCTATTCCTCCCTGCTGCAAACATTGTAAGCTCTCTTAACTTTACATGAGGTTTACAAGGCAAATGCCACTTGAAGAGTGAATAAATATTGTTCTCAGGCTTCTTGGAAACTCTCTTCATTTAAAATCTCTGAGTTCCAACAATCCAGAGCTCATTGATCTAGACTTCAAAGCCAAAAAAGATTAGAAGTTACTGCAGGGGTCTTTTTTAAACACAATTTAGGAAACTTTAAGAAAGAATGACAGCTTGCTTTCAGTAACCTTCCATAGTATTTCAGGAGTGTAGCTTTCCAAATCGGGCATTATAAAATATTGTTCCACCAACCAAGTAAAAAAAAAATGAATAGTGGCTAAGAAGAAAGAATCCATGGATCCTGGCAAAAAGCCCAAACAGCTATATTACATTTACTTAAATCTGAGTTTGATGAAAACATCAGAAAGGAAAGGACTCAGTTTCTTTAAAAGATCATTACTTAGAAGTCAGTTGTGATGCATAAAGGCATGGGAACCCTTGACAATTTGTGAATTTTAGACAGTTGAAATGTCTTTCTCCTCAGCCCCAAATTTGCTGGAGTGTTAGTCACTCCAAGTCTGAGGAGCGTGTGAAGCTCAGTGTATTCCTGGTACAGGAGGCAAAGGAAAGGACTCACTGGATTAGTTTAGGAAATGTTTCATTTCCTGTGCCCAATCTGCTAAGGAAACAGAAAACTGGCGGAGCCAGGTGCAACAAAATCATGCACGTAGATGGGAAAAATCGTTTCCAGTTCTGTCCCGACTCCTCTTCCATGAACAGTTCATAGTGTTGAGCTATCTCTTCCTTTTCTAAGATAAAAGGGGATGTTTTTATTTTTAATTCATTTTATAGAAACTAGCCTCAAGTTACCAAGTAGATGTATTGGCAGAATTTGAAGGAGATATCATGCAAATATCGTCACCCCTCAAATGGTATATTATCTTAGAAATAAAACATTGCCAATGAGAGGGCGGGCTAACCACCACTGAGCTAGATGACCACATATGAAGGTTTGCCAGGCCATCCCACCTCTTCCTTTGCTTTCCCTCTTCTTTACCACAGGCCTGGAGGCTCACACTATGATTCTCTTCCACTTTGTTCTCTGAAGAGCTAACACTCCCCTCAGCATTTGACAATGCTGGAAAAGCAGTGTGCTCACTGATCCTTGCAGCCCCAGAATGGTCAAGAGCCTGTCCAAGGCTTTCAGAATTTATATTAACCAGCATGTAGTGTGAGCAGTGTTATTTAAGGGGTTGGCATGCTTGCCAGTTTTCCCCATGAATACTGAAGAATCAGTTATAAGCAAACACATTGATTTCTGTGACACCTCATAAATATTCTGTATTTTAAAAGCTGGGCTCTTAGTTACTCTTGTAAGTTAAATTGTCTGGCCCTAGTGCCAGTTGTAAATTAACCCTGGAAATATCAAGATGTATTTTAAGCAAGTATATGTTGTGGAAGTGTTTGTGGATTGGTCTAAAATTAACTGAGATATTTTGAAAAGACTGATAAAATATTGCTCAAGGAGAGGCGTGCATTTCCACTTTACATCATTCTTGAAAATTAAAATTTTGTAGGGAAAAAAACTTTGAAAAGAGCAAAAGCAAAAATAAATTAGAATAGAACTTTCTGGATTTCTCCTTCATCTCCCAGGCTTCTCAGCCTCTGAATCAATCTCTCCCAATGGTGATCTTTTATGATACTTTGTATTTTGGTTTCATGTTTATTAAATCTGTCTTATATTAGAATAACTCATTTCTTTCTCCCAATAGTACATTTACCACTGTAGGCAAAGAAAACACCATACTCACTTTTATATTTTTTGCCCCATCCAAGACAGAGGAGGAGCCAAATAAATATTGTTTAAACTTAACTGTTTATCTTATATTACCAGACAGGTTCAAAGTCAGACATAGTCATTCTTGCAAATGATCATTAATGTATTCAAAGTTTATGTACTAACTTAAATAGATTTTTATCTGAGTTTCTTTATTTGCAGTCAATGGTAGGGTTTTTAATGTCTATTTATAACTTTCTGAAATGTCATCCAAAGTGTTGTGTATATATGCAAATATGTACACATCTCTGCAACAAAAGTCTACAAACTTTAATCTCTACTCACTCCAGTCCCTTAAGAAAATAAAATACTAGGCAGCTTTATCCTATCATAGCCAAAAGATAGTTGGGATTAATATAGGTTGGAATTGGCAAGGAGACATTTCAACTTACAGCCGTTCAACCATACATGTTAATCTTATTATTTATGGATTTAAGTCTGAAGAAAACACATTTTTGAAACTAGTATATTTGTAGCCAATATTCTATTTTTCTCTAAAAAAATCCTTCTAGATACCCAGTTTCTTTATGATTTCATTAAATACATTTCAAGATCATTTTGCCAGCAATCTCCCTAGGGAGTGGTTTCCAGGCCTTGCAAATCAATGACCACATACTTGACCCAGCAAATGAATTGAACCATGGAAGTTTCAGCAAAAGTTTGAAGGGAATCTGAGTTTGGAGCCCATCATAAGAATCAGAGAAAATGGTACCTGGTGTGTGGTCACAGCTGCAGAGCCTGCTCGACAGAAAGAGGAAGAGAGCGGTCACTTGAGGCAGTTGCATGGTGGCTGTGAATGTTCTCTGTGGCTTTCCTCTGCAGAGAAAGCGTCCTCTTGCCTGGCAGGCCTTGTTAGCCAATGGACAAGGTATGCCGAATGTGAGCGCTCACTGCCCATTCCTACTTATTTTGGGGGCTCTGATAAAGAACAAGAGGAAATACACACACTCCCTTAGGGAGTTCAGCAGAGAGGAGATTTATTGTTTCAGTCCCTTACAGGAACTCTCTTTTTTTCTCTCTCTTCCTTTGGCAGCCACTTGTGTTTTTGTTACTACATTATTTTGTTCTTCTTCAACAAAAAGGTCAGGATGGGTTCTGAACAGAAATGGGCCCTTCTTGAGAATGGACTAGAGAGCACTCTGACTTTTGTTTTGAAAGTGCATTTTGGAGTAGCTATAAAGAGACCTCATTAAGCAGCTACTCAGTTTGGACAAGGGCTTCCCAAGGCCTGAATTTTAGAGCAATATCTATGAGGAATCTCTTTTCTTCTCTCTTTTCAACTTGGAAGCTAGATCACTGAAGAACACCTTCTAGAGATTAGTATAAAATCTTGTTCATTATGTTGTGCTTTGCTCTTGAAACAGCAAAGAGCCCGCTTAAAAAGTGTCCAGAGAGGTTTACATAATATTTGTAACAGAATTCATCAAAGGTATATGAATGCCCTGTGCTCTGTTATTCTTTTATGATTTCTTTTTCTTAGGGTGCTGGGGATTGAACTCAGGGTGTTATATATGCAAGGCAAGAACTCTCCCACTGAGCTACTTCCTAAGCTCACTTTTCTGGCTTTTATTGACAGTTTTTGAAGATCAATAAGAAAAAATAGTTACTGATAGTACGTCATAGGTGTAGGAAGTATGATTGGGGTGACCATGAGTGGAATGGCATCGGAACTGGGGTTAATGGATTCTGCAGGACTAAAATGCCAGCTTTGCTCCTAGTGATTTAACACGTAATGGTGATGTTGCCACAACTCTGGAATGAACCCTTGTTTGCCATGATACCTTCACAGGTTTCTTCAGCCACACACATTACACTTAAACTGTTAATTGCCCTTTTATGGACCAATAGGCATGGGGCCTACTAGACACAAGTGTTGATGGGTCACTGTAGATTCAACAGCTCCACCAAGATATCAAAAACTCTCCCTTTACCTGGTTATAATTCGGAACCCGTCTCCTTGCTATACTGTGCCAGAAAGGACGACACAAGTGTGGCCAGAGCAAGTCATCAATACAGAACAGCTGAAAACATTATCAGCTTCATCCTAACTTATGATCAGTCTCAGAAGGCCTATGATTTTTATTTCATTTTGTGTCTAAGAAAGGGTAATTTTAACCACTTTTCCAATTGAGTCTTCTAAAATAGATTCTTATAGGGTGAATGCTTTGTCATATCCTGACAAATTTAAAGATAGCAATGTACGTGGATAGATGTCACATGCATTTTCCAGAAATAAACTTGGGTGTGTCTGTGTGAAAGCACAGTGAAACATGCATTACCTCACTTCCTTCTCTTCACTGTATTCTAACTGGAGCTTGTTACACACGATCACCATCACAGTCCTTTCTACAGAGGTTTGATGGCATTTGGATTCCTCAGAAGGGATTGCTGCACACTTTCATGAAGTACTCTAAGAGTGCTTAATTGTAGGTATTAAAGCAAATTAAAAGATGGAGGAGCAGTAGATTAAAAAGAAAGTAAAAAATGCAGAAACAAAGAAATTCAGCAAATAAAACAGGGATAGTCAAGGAAAGCCAGCTTTGTCTTCTTACTGGATCAGAAAGTGCATTTTAGTAAAAAGAGTTATTAAGACAGTAGTGATTCCCACAGACGGATCAATGACACAGCATGGCAGCTAAGAACACTGCACAATGTGTGGGTATGTTTACACACATATAGGAACATTTGTAAAATATGTGTGCTTGTGTGTATAGAAATGCATTAAACAGAGGATTACTTAAATAATAAACATGATTAACAGGGTGTGTATTTAATAAATGAGTTTTGGCATAATATCAATCATTAGATTCTAAAATATTTGTTTAGGCCTGCATTTTATTCAAACAAAAACAAATATTTTATAAGTTAAAGGTTTAATGTTTGATCATATCAAAAGGCAAGCAGTATGCCAAAGATTTGAATGTGAAAATCAGAATCAAAATTCTCAGAGAAAATATTGGTGATGTCAGAGAATTGGGATAGACAGACCATTTTGTGTAGGTCGCCAAAGGCAAAGAACATGAAAATAAAATGTGTGCAACACATTCACTTACATTAGATTGAAAGATTGTTGGTCCAAAAAAGAAAAAGGAAAATATGAAACAAAACTTAATAGAAACCTTTTACAACATATATATGGCATTTTAGCCTAAAAATAAATTCTGTTAATATGGGCAACATGTCATAGAAATAAGAAATGGAAGGCCAATAATGTTTAAAAGAGTGTATTTGTCTCATTATAAAGTCAAAAGAGTAGATATATGAACAATGAGAACATATATTTTGCCTTTCAAATGTAATTAGCTATGTGTTCTGGCAATGCCCATTGTTGATGAATGTTCAAGAAAAGTCAGTCTTTTGTGGGTGTGGCTTTTCTTGGTGTGATTTGGGAAGAGTTTCAAATTAATTAGAAGACAATACATCAGCTTTACACCTTTAAGAGTAAGCTCTGGGACATATTTGTACGTGTGTGTGTGTGTGTGTGTGTGTGTGTGTGTGTGGCATATTGTATTGCATTGTATTGTGGTGATATGTGGTATATTCACCTTTGTGTGTGGATGTGCATCTCCCCGTGTATGTGCATACAGAAAGCAGAGGAGAACATCAAGTGCCATCTTTTGTCCTTTATCCAAATATTTCTTTCTTTGTGATGAGGTCTCTCAAACTAAAGATGACATCTGTCTGTGAGCCCACGTGTTCTCTGGTCTCCAACCTTTGTAGAATGGGTTAAAGATATGCATGGCCATGCCTAGATTTTTATGGAGTTTCTGGGAAGTAATTGCTGAACCATCTCCCCTGAACTCCTTAAGAACATATAATGAAAGGGAAGATGCTCATTGAAATTTGTGTTATTTCAAAAAATTATAAAAATATTACATATTAAAAAATAGAGGGGCTGGAAAGATTGCTCAGTGGTTAAAGGAGTTTATTCTTCTCTGTGGTTGAATAAGACTCCATTGTGTATATGCACTATGTTTTCTTTATCCATTATTTTCATGATGGATCGCTAGGCTGATTCCATAACTTGGCTATTGTGAATAGTGCTACAATAAATGGACCTGCAAGTACCTCTGTGGTGTGCTGACTAGAGTCCTTTGGCTCTATTCCCAGAAGTGTTATTCCATTGAGATTATACCTCATCCTAGTCAGGATGGATATTATAAAGAAAATAAGTTCACAGTATTTAGACAGGTTTACTCAATTTTCTCTTTAGACCACCTGTGAACAACCATGTACCCCATGGCTAGCATTTCTGCAGATAAACCTTAATTTGGAATGTAAGAAATAGTATTTTAGTGATACATTTCCTTATGTCAAATGACATCTGTTAAAATTATCAAATATACTGCAATTAAAGTGGGACATAAGTGAACGTGTGCAGGTGACATTCACTTTTCACACTATACATGCTACATCTAGTTTTGCTAATTTACCTATGGTTGAATTTCACGTCATCCCTTTGCAGCCCATGCTAACTTTTCTCAGCATTCCAAGTCTCCTTTTGTATTTTCTGGCTCTGTAGCCAATGCACAATAATCAAAGAAAATGCCCACAAATCTTAACCAATTTAAGATCATGATGAGATGGTAATTTGTTTCTCCTTTTTCAACTTCCAGAACATGAGAGGTTGAAGTGAACTCTGTAACAAATTTGTCATATTTCTTCCTTTGTTCTCAAGAAAGAAAGCCAACTTGAAGCATAGCTTTCTGGTGTTCACAGAAACATATGAATTTAAAGTTAAAAATTAGAGTCTTGTAAGGGCTCATTTCGCTTAATGAAACCCTTTCCTACAGATAGGTCATGGAGAAGCTATGCTATTTCTCATTTCTAGGCTGATATTGGGATTCAAGTTATTGCTTCTTGTGCTTGGCCTGAATCATAATCTCCATGCATCATGTTTGTTAAGTTCTTTTAGGATTGTGACTTAACTGAGTATATGCCCTTCAGAACTGTGCCCACCTACTAAGAATTTCATTTGATTTTACCTTTGAAAGCTTGCTGTATTTCAAATCATTGTTCTAACCTACAAAGGGGTTTCCCAGATATTCTATACCTCCCTTGACTCTTGTGTAAACAATAGCTTGTGTCCAGTGTCCTGTATGAGACAGTATATGCAACTAGTTGGTTTTAGAGGCTTTGTACAGTGGTCACATGCTTCATTTATGTGACCAGGCAGTGAAGAACAGTTACCAGCCCCTATGTTTCCATTCCTCCTCCTTTGAAACTGAAGAGATGGTCTATTCCTGATGGTGTCGTCTGGTTTCCTGAGTAACAATGTGGCACAGAGAACTCCAGTCCCCCCTTTAAATTTACATGAGCAATCTAGAAATAACTTGTTTGTAGTAAGCCACTGCTATTTCACATCTATTACTGAGCTATTCTCGGAGATGCTAGCGTATTCTCTTTGAAAATCTTAATTTGATGAGTTGGGACAATTTTGGTTCCATTAATTTTTTCCTCATCAACCTTCTACATTAGATGGCAAACTTACCAATGACAAAACGTTTTTCTCTAATAACCTATGCTCATAGTTTTTCCCAGAACCTATAACATAATCAACTAACTTTTTATATAAAAGCTTTCTAAGCTCAGATCCTAACCTTTGGGGAAGGTCTTACATTGGGTTCTGCCCCTCTCCCCAGTTTATCTTTAGCCATGAAATACTACTGAGATCTCACTCATTCTTTAGCCCTTGACTTCTCTTCTACATCAGGACTAGGTGTCTGCTCACCCACACATTTAGACTCCTTCAGCTCTTTCTCCATTTCTCTGCTCCTTTGGAATTCCAGGGAGACTGCTGAGTTCTAGCAATGAACTCAAAGTGACCCAGGAGGTGGGTAAGAGATGAAGCAGTACAGACTGATCTTCATTATTTTGGAGGTGCTTTGTTTTACTGACAGCAGAGAGTGTTGGGTCTGCCACCTCTGTGTGAATGAGGGAAAGTTAATAAAATGCTAATTCTTCATTTTTCTTTTTGGCTTAGGCTTGTGTTTCTATAATGAAATACATGGCCCAGCTCACAGTTAGTTAGCTCACAGGTTGGGAGGCTAAAGTTCTTGGTTCCAGAATTAGCTGCATGTGTCAGTAGCAGAGGGAAAGAGACCAAGAAAAGACTGGCTTACTCTTCATTATATGTAATATTTATGATAATAATGACCCCCTGCTAACTTAATGCTTATGAGAACTACCAAGGTTCCCACCTCATACCCTCAATGACCTAAGAAACTCCTAGTAGGACTTAGGACCATTTCTTACTGTTTCCAAAGCACTACCAAGTACTGCCACTCTGATCACAAGGGAACCTTTTGGGACACTCAGCACATACCCAAATCATAGTAGGAATGTGGAAATCATGCATGAGATTCACATGTTACCAGAAACCACTGATAGGGACACTCCTCACATTCCTGTTCTGTTATGCCTCAAGAATAGAAACATCTTTTCTCTGAGTCTTAAGTTATTCGCCTATAGAATAGCAATTCCTAGTTCTGAAACTATTCATATCATATTATTTTAAAAATTAAAGGGGATGACTTGAATGAAAAAATAAAACCTATTCATTTCTATGTTAAAAAGGTACTGTTTTGTAATTTTCTAAATAGTAGGCAAAGCTTTCATAATTCATACAAAGTTTTCAGAAACAAAACAATAATAACAGTAAACATGGATAAACAAGGAATTTACAAAAATCCTTGACTTGTCAGAATGAAGCAATTTTAGCAAAATGTAAATATTTTTTTCAACAAACTCAAAATTAATCATTTTTATTTCTTTACTAACTAGAATTGTTTACAAATACTTCCAATTGCATTAAAGTATACGTATATATGCACAAAACAAAGCATAAAAAATATCTTGGATGAACAACAAAGCTAGAACCCAACCCATCCCATCCTTCCAAACCCATCATTTCCAAAGGAAATGACATCGTGATGGCTTTCACACGCAGAGGAGTGCCACATCTGAGCACATTTCCATCCATAAAATCCAAGTTTCTGGTTTTATGAGGCTGTGGATTTGGATTCCCTGGGCTCTCCTGAGGCAGTAACACTAGCACTTTTGTCCATGTTTATCCTCAAATCTCAGCATCAGAATCAATTCACAGAAATTTTCAAAAACACTTATATTTAAACCACCTCTTTAAGACTTAGGAAGTACTGAGTGAGGACCAGGCATATGTTACAATGGTGATTCTGATGGTCCCCTGTGTTAATAACTATGGACATCATGAAAAAAAAAGATTTTTCAAAATTTTATTTATTTTCAAGCAGAAAGATATATACACATACACACACAGAGGAAGAGAGAGAAAGAGAAACAGAAATACAGAAAGAGAAACACACAGAGAGAAACAGAGAGAGAGAGAAGCAGAGAGAGAAAAAGAAAGAGAGAGGGGGAGAGGGATAGAGAATAAGCACACTGGGGCCTCCAACCACTTCAAATGCATGCCACTTTGTGCACGTATACATAGGTACTGTAGGTACCTGGGAATCTAAACTGGATCATTGGGCTTTGCAGGCAAGATCCTTAACCACTGAACCATCTCTGCAGCCCCTGAACCAAAGTTTTAAAAATGTTTTGTTTTGTTTTTTGCTAGCAGGAAGTTTAGTTTTTTGTTTTTGTTTTTTGCTAGCAGGAAGCAGATGTGTTCTCTCATCTTCACTGTAATTGTTCACCCATAAAGCCCTCAGGTCAAGATTCCATAAATGTTCCTGATGTCTATGAGGACTTAACATAAGCATATTCACATTTTTAAAAGTAGTAACAACAATATTTTAAAAATTCACTTTTATAAAATTTTAGCACTTTAAACTGAAATATAAATTCTCTAGATGGTCAAAGGCATGCATAATAAAACCTGGTTTGATCTTTTCAAGTGGCAATGAGACAAGTCCATGGGAAAGTATGATTAATGTTTATGACATTCCAAATGTTCCAAGTGGCCTTTAATAATCATTCATGAACATACTGTTGAATTTCATTGTATTAGTCAGGTTTCTCTAGAGGAAACAGTTGGTAGAATGGATTGTAGTAAAGGGAATTTATTGGGGTAGCTTACGACAGTCCAACAATAGCAGTGGGCAGGCCCACAGGTGAAGAAACCAGTAGCTGTTCAGTCCACGTGGCTGGAGGCCTCAGCAGTCCCAATCCAGGCCAGAAGGCCTGATGGCTCCCTGGGGAGCGGCTGCTCTTCAGTCCAATATGTGAGGCTGAGGAAACTGGGTTCCAATGTCCAGGAAGGGTAGGAGAGCAGGATGCGAGTGAAAGTCAGGAACAAGCACCAGAAGCCTGGGGAAGAAGGAAGCAGGTTCCCTTCCCCTCAAGCTTCCTTATATTTAGTCCCTTTGGAAGGCCCACCCACTGGGGGGAAGTTCTCACTCTGGAGAAGGGAACTCCTCCCTTCTGCAAAATACCAAAAAGATTTTGTCAATCCTTCCTGCAGGTAAACTCAGAGACTCGCTCAAGATTACTATCGATTAGATCAAGTTGACAAACTTAACCATCACAAATCTCCAAAATACCAAAAGGATTTTGTCAATCCTTCCTGCAGGCAAGCTCAGAGACCCGCCCAAGATTACTAAGGATTATTACATAGATCAAGTTGACTAATAATCATCACAAGTCCACCCTTTGTCAACTTGACATCAAATCATATCCCCTTACATATTAATTTTCAAATGAAGAAAGTAATCTCATAATTCCGCCTAACATGATATATAACTATCCCACGTACAACCAGAAACGCATAATCTTCCCCAACATAAGGCAAGTCCCTTGAGGGATGCTTAGTCTAATATCTAATAATATAAATTCAACAATTATTACTGATATAATCTCAATTAATATTAATTATATAATAGAGGAAAACAAAAGTATTGGCATAAATATGGGCAAACATTCTTAGCAAGTAATACAAAACAAAATGAAATACTCATGGCAATTACAACCCTCGTTTTTGTAACTGGTCACGTGGCCTTTGTTGGTATTTGTAACTACCTTATTCTACTACCCATTCTGTATTTCCTCCACCTTAAGCAAGCACCTCAGCAGGTCTTGGTTCTTTACCTGGAGGGGTGACCCATACTTTCATTCCTGATGGATCTGGGCAATTTTTCACACTGCCTTGATTGGGGTGTTGTAGTTTCCTATTGACTTTGATAACAGGGCATGGTAACAACAAGAGGCGCCCTATGGAGTCTCCTGCACTCCAGACATACTCTTCCTTGCCTCCATTGTGGAGGAGCAGTCCAATTTCTCCCTTGTAGTCTGGATCAATCATTCCTGCTAAAGTTGTAACTCCTTTCTTGGCCTGTTGAATAGAGGGTATCAGGAGTCCAAAGTAGCCAGGGGTGAGTCTTAGCTTCCAGTTCAATGGAATGTTCACTGTGCCTCCTGGCAAAAGCACTCCCCCTTCTGGAGCCAAGACTTCTAGGCCAGCAGAGGGTAAGGTTGCGGGAACAGGAAGCAAAAATTTGGCTAATGGGTTACTTGGGGTGATGGTAAGTGGCACCATTCCCATTTCCACCCCTTGATTCCTGCATCCCTGGATCTGGGCTATAGGAGAAACAATACTGTAGATAGGCCGATGGTTCAGAGCATATACAGCTTGCTGGAAAACCCTGCCCCAGCCCTCCAGGCTAGTGCCACCTAGTTGGCACCATAACTGTTTCCTTAAAAGGCCATTCCATCTTTCTATCGAGCCAGCTGCTTCAGAGCAGTGGGGCACATGGAAGGACCAGTGAAGTCAATGAGCATGAGCCCACTGCTGCACCTCCTTAGCTGTGAAGTGAGTTCCTTGGTCTGAAGCAATCTGTGTGGAATACCATGATGGTGGATAAGGCACTCTGTGAGCCCATGGATGGTAATTTTTGCTGAAGCAGTCCAGACAGGAAAAGCAAATCCATATCCAGAATAAGTATCTATTCCAGTAAGGACAAAATGCTGCCCTTTACATGATAGAAGTGATCTGATGTAGTCAACCTGCCACCAAGTTGTTGGCTGGTCTCCTCGAGGAATGCTACCATACTGGGGGCTCAGTAATGGTCTCTGCTTCTGGCAGATTAAGCACTCAGCAGCTGTAGGCAGGTCAGCCTTCATTAGTGGAAGTCCATGTTGTTGGACCCATGCATAACCTGCATCCCTGCCACCATGGCCACTTTGTTCATGGGCTCATTGAGCAATGACAGGGATGGCTAAGGAGAGAGTTTGGCAACTATCCATAGAGAGGATCAGCTTAACTACTTGATTATTAAAGTCATCCTCCAATGACATCACCTTCTGATGAGCATTAACATGGGACACAAGTATCCTTATACCCTTTGCCCACTCAGAGAGTTCTATCCACATAGTTCTCCCCCAAATGATTTTCTCATCAATTTTCCAATTGTGCTCTTTCCAAGTCCCAAACCATCCAGCTAAACCATTGGCCACAGACCATGAATCAGTGTACAATCACACATCTGGCCATTTTTTCTTCCAAGCAAAATGCACAACCATGTTCACTGCCCAAAGTTCTGCCCATTGTGAAGACTTCCCTTCACCACAGTCCTTTAGAGTTGTCCCAGAAATGGGCTGTAATGCTGTGGATGTCCACTTCTAGGAGGTACCAGCATAATGTGCTGAACCATATGTGAATCATGCCTTAGTTCTCTTCCCCTCAGTCAGTTGATTGTAGGGCACACCCCATGATGCCATAGACTCATGCTTGGGGACAAAAGGCATAGTAACAGGAGTAGCAACCATAGGCATTTGGGCAACTTCTTCAAGCAATTTACTTGTGCCTTCAGGGTCTGCTCGGGCCGGATCACATATATACGACTTCCTCTTGATGGACTGCTGCTGTGCATGGCCAACTTTATGGCCTGGTGGGTCAGACAACACCCAGCTCATAATAGGCATCTAAGGTCACATAGTAATCTGATGGCCGATTGTCAAGTGTTAAGTTTTCACTAAGGCCCAATAGCAGGCCAAGAGATGTCTCACAAAGGGGGAATAATTGTCTACAGAAGATGGCAGGGCTTTACTCCAAAATCCCAAAGGCCTCCTCTGTGATTCACCTATGGGACCTGCCAAAGGCTCCAGACAGCATCCTTATTAGCCACTGACACCTCAAGTACCATTGGATCTGCTGGATCATATGACCCAAGTGGCAGAGCAGCCTGCATAGCAGCCTGGACCTGCTGTAGAGCCTTCTCTTGTTCTGGACCCCATTGAAAACTAGCAGCCTTCTGAGTCACTTGGTATATGGGATGAAGTAACACACCGAAGTGAGGAATGTTTTGCCTCCAAAATCCAAATAGGCCCACTAGATTTTGTGCTTCTTTCTTAGTGGCAGGAGGGGCCAGGTGCAACAACTTATCCTTCACCTTCGAAGGAATATCCCTGCATGCCCCACACCACTGAACACCTAGAAATTTCACTGAGGTGGAAGGTCCCTGAGTTTTGGATGGATTTTTTTCTCATCCCCTCATTCACATATGTTGTACCAGTAACTCCAGAGTGGTTTCCACTCCCTGTTCACTTGAGCCAAACAGCATAATATCACAAATATGATGGACCAACATGACACCTTGTGGGAGAGACAAGCGATCAAGATCCCTGCGAACTATGCTATGACACAGAGCTGGAGAATTAATATAACCTTGAGGTAAACAATACAAGTGTATTGCTGACCTTGCCAGCTGAAAGCAAATTGCTTCTGGTGGTCCTTATGGAGTGGTATGAAGAAGAAAGCATTTGCAAGATGAATAGCTGCATACCAGGTACCAGGAGATGTGTGAATCTGCTCAAGTAAAGAAACCACATCTGGAACAGCAGCTGCAATTGGAGTCACTACTTGATTAAGTTTACTATAATCAACTGTCATTCTCCAAGATCCATCTGTCTTCTGAACAGGCCAAATAGGAGAGTTAAAGGGAGACGTGATGGGAACCACCACCCCTGCGTCCTTCAAGTCCTTAATAGTGGCATTAATTTCTGCAATTCCTCAAGGAATACGATATTGCTTTTGGTTCACTATTTTTCCTGACAATGGGAGCTCCAATGGCTTCCATTTTGCCTTTCCAACCATAATAGCCCTCACTCCACAAATCAGGGAGCCAATGTTGGGGTTCTGCCAACTCCTAAGCATATCTATCCCAATTATGTGTTCTGGGACTGGGGAAATAACCACAGAATGAATTCGGGGGCCCACTAAACCCACTGTCAATCGAACATTTGCCAAAACTCCATTAATCACCTGATCTCCATAAGCACCCACTTTAAGTGGATTCTATAGAACAGGAACACAATACCTCCAGTTGCTGAAGAAATAGTATGTTTTAGGTGGTTTTATAAGACTTTCCTTCCTATTTGAGTATGGCATCTTATTTGCACTCAGCTTTGAGACAGTGAACAAAGTGGAGTTCCAACAGAAAGGCACTGAATCTGATATTTAACTTTGCTCATATTTTATTTTGTGCCCCCAAAACTGACTTCCCACTGAAAATTTGTAACAAAATTGAATTCTTCTTTCAGAAAAAGTAATATACTGACCCATTAATCAAGTGTATCAGCACCTTAGCAGTAATTATATTGTATTAAATTAATGTTAACATTTGTGTTTCTATACAAAGAGCCTTTTTGAATATGAAATTTGATTTTTTTTTCAAATTTGATAGATGTGAGTTTCAGGACTTAGTATAAACAAAAACAAAAACAGAATCCAGACTTGGCCCAGAGGTACCTGATTGGGCCATGCCTCCAGGAAGGTCCATCACAAGTGTCATTGGGCAGCATGTCTATTTTTAATGTGTTGCTCCTGTCACAATAAGGAATTCCTGAATTTCTTTACACAGTGCACTGTACATAACATGTTGCTTTCCTAGCTTTGTTTTCTAAAAATAACTATCTTCAACTTCAAGGAAGACTCTAAGCCTCAAGTGCTGAATGTAATGGAAACACCGGTGTTTTCTTCACTAGTACTTTTCTACTTTTTTATATTCAATGCTTTCATTTATTGCTTTTTTAACCTACAACTATAGATAAAACACAAAATGAAGGACTATTTCTTCCTACAAAACTTGTGTATGAGCTATGGAAACAAAACTGGAAAAATACAAAAGAAACAAATGCAAACTCAATTGATGGAGGAAGAGGAAGGCAAAGCAGACATGAATTATGACAAAGTTGAGAACTCATTCAAAATCTATCCATGGGAAGCAAATAACTAAGAAGAACTTGGGGTTAAGCATAGGCTTTCTTTAAGACTGTAAATGTCTGATCATTTCAAAAGCTGAAGGTAAAAAATAAAATAAATAAGTGTTAGAAAAGAATATAAATTTAGGAGCCAAAAAATTCCAAAACTGTAAAGTGTTTGGATCTGGGTGACATCTTGTGAAGAAAAAAGTCTTGTAATCTGAAAAGAACAAAACAAGCATCTTACTTCATACAGGTGAAAATTAAAGGTAGCCAGGAAGGCTCCATGATGATATTTTCAGTTAATTTTGATTTTAAGTGGAATCCAGTAATTTGATAAAAAATTTATGTCTTAAGTATAAACTTTGTATGAACAAATCATATTTTGCTACCACCACTTCCCTTCTCCCTTCCCCCATTCCACCGGGGGCCTTCCTTGGTGGGATTGATGGTGTGCACCATGGGACTGTGGGCTACGAGCTGTGGCAACAGCAGTCAGTTATAGTGGGAGGGGCACTGCCTCTGGATATTCCCACCCATCTTGGCTCCTACAGTCTTTCCACCTCTTGTTCCATAATATCCTCTGGGCCACGGTGGGTGTGTCTTAAGTCTACTATAGTGCTGAGCTCTTAGCAGCTTCTGGATTTCTGCTTTGGTACTTTTTGAGAATGCTCAGTGTGTGTCTCCATCACTCTAGTGCAGGTTGTCATGTTTGCTGTGGAAGCAGAACTCTTGCTCATTTCACCAATTCCTGTGTGGTTTCACCAGGGCCCTAGCTGATGTGCTAGGGGTTCATCTCTTGTCAGGGAGTCAGCTATCATTTTTTACCTTTTTGGTAGAATTAGGTCATCCTTAGTTCTCACTGCCTTTTGAACAATGAAAACACATTCTCCAACTGAGAGTGAGATCATCATAGGTTAAATGAAACAAGCATTGTTAAATTGGTGAAATTATAGTGGGTATAACCTCTATTTAGGCCCTGGTTAGTGAATGCTTTCCCTTGGAGTTGAGATTTTTGGTATCCTAAGGAGTTTGGCTTGGATGCCACTTCCAGCTAAGGGTTCCTTGCCACTGAGTGGATCTTTTAGCCAACTAGAGAGACCTTGGTCGCCCACCTAAGTTAGGTGCCTCTATTGCACAGGTTCATACATCTTGCCATCCTGCTTTCCCCCAACATTGTTGGCCAGTTTCCCCTAGCAGCTCATGTAGCACATTCCAGAACTATTTGGGCTAATCATCTGGGACTAAAAACTTTTATTTCTAAAATGTTACAAGTATTGCTTTCTGTTTTTTCCATTTATTTTATTAATTTATTTCTTTAATAAAGAAAGAGGGAGAGAGAGAAAGGAGAGAAGGAGGGGGAAAGAATGGGCACAATAGGGCCTCTAGGCGGTGTAAAGAAACTCCAGATGCATCTGGTTTTATGTGGTTACTGGGGAATTGAGCTGGGGTCCTTAGACTTTGCAGGCAACCACCTTAACCAATTAGTCATCTCTCCAGTCTGCTTTGTATTTTTTTTAAAATTTACATCCATAAATACCTTTAGTGGAAACCTGTTGTATGAAAGATAAATACCATGCACACAGTCTGTCACAGGGCCCTGTGCAACTGTACACCTTTGTTCATATGCAGTGGAAGTACTTTATCAAAAAAACCTGCTCTTTGCAGCCTTCTGCACTTTTAGGATGACATTCTAGAGACTGCATTGCCCACACTGATCTTCAGATACATAGCTTTGTTATTTTTTTAATAGTCTGTGCTGAATTTCCATAGGTCAGACACAATTGACCTTAGAGGCTATTTTATTTAAGCAGACTGCTTACTTTCACTTGATGATTATTTTTAAGAACACAATATATTGTGTTGAGGAGAATGAGTCAAGCTACGAAGGTAATATATCATAAAAATGATTTATAATAAGGGAAAACAGCAAGCTTTATTCACAGAGTGCTATAGCCAATGCTAGTGTTATATTTAAAGGGTTGAGTTTGAATTGAAGTTGACAAGGTTGGGCTTGTGCTAGTTAATCTTCATTGTCAGTTTGACTGGATCCAGAATCCCCAAGGTGACTGGTGAAGAGCTTCTTGGGAGTGTCTGTGAGGGTGCTTTCAGAGAGGGAAACTGATGGAAGAGGCACACCCTAACTATGGTAGGTACTGGCCATGGACTGGAGATCAATAGAATGAAAGGGGAACCCAGAGAAGGCCAGCTCAGTAGTGTCCTGTTCTCTGCTACCTGGTCACATTCTTTTTTTTTATTTAATTTTTTAATATATATTTATTGTCCATAATGAGTTACATTATTTAGTGGGCAAACAATGAGTAGTTATCTCCAATTCCCCAATGCCCCCCGTCCCCATCCCCAATCAGCTGGATATCCTGCTCCATGGGTCGTCTGGATCAGTACTTGTGGCAGGGGACCATGGATAGCCTAGTACTCAGCCCGGTTATCCTGGTCTAAGTGTGCTGTTACTGAGGGGTGCCATCCCTATGGATAGTCTCCCCCACCACGGCTCTCACATTCTTTCTGCCGCCTCTTCAGCTCAGTTCCCTGAGTTGTGGTGGGTGAGTATTAAGGCTGCTTTAATGTTGTGAGCTTAGGGGTCTTTGTGTTGAAAATTGTTGGTTTCTGACACCGTGGCTTATCCTGTGTTGATTGAATGGCTGTGACTGTGGGTCCCTTGTTCGTCTCGTATTCTTTGCAGGATTCCATATGGATCCTCCACGATATGACTGTGGTGGCTCATCTCTTGCCAGAATCTCAGCTATCTGCCTATGGTCGAATGGTAGGATTAGATGGGCCACAGCTCTCTAACTGCATCCTGAAAAATACAAACACCTTCTCCATCGGAGAGTGAGATCAGTCTAGGTTAACAAATATACACAATTCTGGATTACCAAGATTCTATTTTTAGTAGCCTCCCCGTCATTCACTCCCATAGTGCATCTTTTCTTGTGAGCCCAAGAGTACGGGATCCGGTGCATTTTGCCCTGAATCCACAGTTTCTGTCAAGGGCTCCCCCTTCCTAAGTGGAATATGTGGCCGAATTTAAAAGCCATTGATTGTCTCCCCCAGGTCCAGTCTCCTCCATTGCAGGAGTGCTCCTTTCTTGGTTCCCTGTTCCCTCCCAGTAGGAGGTATGGTAAGCCTATTCATGGCCACAGACTGTGTTTCATGCCAGTGATCTCTGTTTACTCCAGCTATTGTTGATCAGCTTCCCCTGGCAGCTTGTGCAGTGCCTTCTAGTAATACATTAATTACCACCTGGGGGCTGGTTACCATTCCAGACCTTGAAGGGTCTCTCAATGCTGATGAATGGCATTCTGTGGTTTCTTCAGCAACAGGGTTTTGCCTCAGGCCTGGGGAGGGCATTCAAGGGCTTTGACAGAATTCTGTCATGTTTTTGGAACCTCATGGGTCATGGGTCACTTTGGTCAACAGCTCAGTGAGGGAAAGGAACTTGTGGCTTGGACCAGGGTTTGTCAGACTGATCAATTATTCACAGGCTTAGACTCTCCCCTACTACTCATGGCTCCTCTTTCCAGTTGATGCCCACTACTTGCTCAATAGGTTACAGTATGCTCTTGAGGATTTTATGTTTTTGAACCTAATTTGGTTTAGCCTCATGCTTAAGCTGTTCCCCTCCCCCAATCCCTTACCCATCATTCATAACCTCTCACTTCTTTCTACTAGTCCACGTAGAGTTGACGTTTAGCCTGGTTTAGGACCGCATATGAGGGAGAATATGCGACGTTCAATTCTCTGATCTTTTGAGTGTTCACTTAGTAAGATCTGCTCGAAGTCAGACCATTTTTCCTAAATTTTGATATGTCATTTTTCCTTTCAGCTGAGTAGAATTCCATTGTGTAAATATACCACAGTTTTGCTGTCCATTCCTCCATGGATGGGCATTTGGGTTGATTCCAATTCTTGGCTATTATGAATTGAGCTGCTGTAAATATAGTTGTATAAAATTTTCTGCAATGAGATGTGACATCTTGTGGGTAGATGCCTAGTAGAGGGATAGCTGGGTCCATTGGTAGTTCTATGTCCATTCTGTTTTGGAAGTCTCCACACGGCTTTCCATAGTGGTTGAACAAGTTTGGAATCCCACCAGCAGTGAATGAGGGTTCCTTTTTCCCCCACATCCTTGCCACCAACGATTATTGTTCATTTTCTTTATGATTGCTATTCTGAAAGGAGTAAGGTGGTATTTCATTGTGGTTTTGATTTGCAATTCCCTGATGCTTAAGGATGCTGAGCACTTTCTTAGATGGGACAAGGACATTTGTGTTTCCTCCTCTGTGAATTCTCTGTTGAGATCATTGCCCAATTTTGTGAGGGGGCTGTTTGAGATTTTATTATGCATTTTTTTTTGAGTTCTCTGTAAAATCTAGAGATTAGGCCTTTGTCTGAGTTATAGCTGGTAAAAATCATCTCCCAGTTTGATGGGGGTCTATTGGCTCTGAGTATGGTTTGTTTGTATGTACAGAAGCTTTTGAGCCTGATCAGGTCCCATTGGTTAAATAATTGTTGCATTTCCTGGGCTGCTGGAGTTTTGCTCAGGAAATTTTTCCCTACTCCTATTTCATGTAGAGTTCCTCCTATTTTTTCTTCCAGGGTGTTCTGGGTTACAGGATTTATATTGAGGTCTCTGATCCATTTGGAATTGATTTTTGTGCACGGTGAAAGTAGTGGGTCTATTTTCATTTTTTTTACATGTGTTTATCCAATTCGTCCAGCACCATTTGTTGAAGATGCTATCTTTGGCCCAGCGTATATTGTTGGCCCCCTTTTCAAAGACCAAATAACTGAAGTTACTTCCATTTAAATCTGGGTCTTCAATTCTGTTCCATTGATCTGTCTGTCTGTTTTTATGCCAGTACCATGCTGTTTTGGTTACTATGGCTTTGTAGTATGTTTTGAAGTCAGGCATGGTAATACCTCCTGAGTAGGATTTTTTACTTAGAATAGTTTTGGCCATACAAGGTCTTTTGCCCTTCCAAATAAATTTAGAGATTATTTTTTCTATGTCTGTGAAGAAATAGGTTGGGATTTTTATTGGTATGGCATTGAATCTGTAAATCACTTTTGGCAGGATTGCCATTTTTACTATATTGATTCTCCCTAACCATGAGCATGTAATATATTTCCATTTTCTCATATCCTCCTCTATTTCCTTCTTGAGTGTTTCAATATTTTCCTTCTATAAGTCCTTAACAACCTTGATTAGTGATATACCAAGGTATTTGATTTTCTTTGAGACTATAGAAAATGGGACAGTCTCTCTGATGTCTTATTCTGTCTGCTTGTCTTCTGCATATAGGAAAGCTACTGATTTTTGTGTGTTAATTTTGTATCCTGCCACATTGCTGAAGGCATTAATCACCTTCAAGAGGTTACTGATACTATTCTTTGGGTCTGATACATAAAGGATCATGTCATCTTGAAAGAAGGATAGTTTAATTTCTTTGTTTCCAATTTGTATCACTTATATGCCCTTCTCCTGTCTTATCGCTTGGGCTAGAACTTCAAGCACTGTTAAAGAGCAGTGGTGAGAGTGGACACCCCTGTCTTGTTCCTGAATTGAGTGGGAACTCCTTGAGTCATTCCCCATTGAGAACAATTTGTGTTTTAGGAGTTTTGTAAATTTTCTTTATTAAGTTAAGGTATAGGCCATCTTTGCATATTCTTTTCAGAGCTTTGAACATGAAGTGGTGTTGAATTTTGTCAAAGGCCTTCTCCACATCTATTGAGATAACCATGTGGTTTTTGTGTTTGAGCCGATTACTGTGGTGGATTATATTTATCAACTTGCATATGTTGAACCATCCCTGCATCTCTGGGATAAAGCCAACTTGGTCAGGGTGGATAATATTTTTGATGTAGCATTGTATCCAGTTTGCTAGGACTTTGTTCAGGATTTTTGCATCTAAGTTCATCAGAGATATGGGTCTGTAGTTCTCTTTTTTTGTTGCATCCTTGCCTGTTTTGGGGATTAGGGCAATGATAGCTTCATAGAAGGTGTTTGGTAGCCTTCCCTCTTATTCTATGCTTCCAACAAGCTTCAGAAAGAGTGGTTTCAGCTCTATGATGAAGGTTTGGTAGAATTCAGCTGAGAAATCATCTGGTCCTGGGCTTCTCCTTTTGGGAAGGTTTTTGATTACATCTTCAATCTCTGTGGGTACGATACGTTTATTTAGTGCTTTTATCTGCTCTGGGTTAAGCTTTGGCAGTTGGTAGGTGTCCAAAAACGTATCCATTTCTTCCAGGTTCTCTAATTTTGTGGAATAGAGGTTTTGGAAGTATGACCTGATGATACTTCCATTGTCTTCGTGATCTGATTTGATCTCCCCTTGTCCTTTCAGATTTTGTTGATTTGGGCTTTCTCAGTTCTTCTTTTGATTAGATTGGCCAGGGGTTTGTCAATCTTATTAACTTTTTCAAAGAACCAAATCTTTGATTTATCTATTTTTTAAATTGTTTTCTTGATTTCCAATTCATTAATCTCAGCTGATTTTAATTATTTCCTTTCATCTTTAGCTCCTCAGGTTAGCTTTTTCTATCTGTTCCAATGATCTTAGGTGGGTGATTAGATGATTGATTTGAAACCTCTCTGTCTTTGATATGAAGGCATTTAGTGCGATGAACTTTCCCCTCAGGACTGCCTTCATTTTGTCCCAACAATTTCTGATAAGATGTGTTATTGTCATCATTTATTACTAGGAAATTCTGAATTTCCTGCTTTATTTCTTGGATGACCCAATCATTTTTTAGGAGAGAATTGTTCAGGTGCCAGTACTTTGTGCATTTTGCACAAAGATGAAATGGATCTGGTTCCATTGTTAATTTCTATCTTTAATGCATTATGATCTGATATGATTGATGCAAGGAACTATGTCAATCTTCCTGAATTTGTTTAGGGATGATTTTTGGCCTAGTATATGATCAATTTTAGAAAAAGTCCCATGCACTGCTGAGAAGAATTTATATTCTGTGTCTTTGGTGTGGAATCTTCTGTAAGTATCTCTTATCCCCAGTTGGTCAATGGTGTTATTGAGCTCTGTTATGTCCCTGCTGATCTTCTGTTTGCTTGATCTGTCTAGAGATGATAGAGGTATATTAAAGTCTTCTACTATGTTGGAGTTAGAGTCTATTTCTGCTTTACTTTTGAGTAGGGTTTTTTTTATGAACTGTGTTTCACTCAAATTTGGTGCGTATATGTTAATGATGTTGATATCTTCCTGTTGGATCATTCCTTTGATGAGTAAGAAGTGACCATCATTATCCTTTTTAATTGATTTTGTTGTAAAGTCTATTTTGTCAGAAATTAATGTAGTCACACCCGCTTGCTTTTTACTTCCACATGCCTGATAAACTGTTTTCCATCCTTTTACTCTAAGAAAATTGCTATCTTTAGAGGTAAGGTGCATCTTCTGAAGGCAGCACATGGAAGGGTCCATTTTTCTGATCCACCGTGCAAGTCTTTGTCTTTTTTAGGGGAGTTAAGTCCATTTATATTCAGAGATATAACTGTGAGTTTTGCTCTAAGCCCTGCCATGTTGAGGGGTTAATGGAGGTTGGTATCTGTGCTGCTGTTATTAGCACACTGACTGTGATTGTTGTGCATGATCTCTGGTACTCTTCTGAGGTAGATTTCTTATTTCTTCTGTGTGGGATATGTCTTGTAGAATTTTCTGTAATTTTGGTTTTGTGTTCAAATAGTCATAGAGCTAGTTTGCTTCATGGAACACTTTCAATTCTCCATCTATTATGAGGGTTAGCTTTGCTGGGTATAGTAGTCTAGGTTGAAAGCCATACTTCTTTAGGCCCTGAAAAACACATTATTCCAAGCCCTTCTAGCTTTCATGGTTTCTAATGAGAAGTCTGAGGTAAGTCTGATGGATTTTCCTTTATAAGTTATGGTTTGCTTTTCTCTTGGAGCTTTGAATATTTTCTCTTTGCTTTCTATATTAGGCATCTTAATTAAAATGTG
Source organism: Zapus hudsonius (assembly GCA_004024765.1). NCBI lineage: Eukaryota > Metazoa > Chordata > Mammalia > Rodentia > Dipodidae > Zapus > Zapus hudsonius. The sequence continues at coordinate 6,226 of PVHP010018148.1, read as the reverse complement.
TCTTGGAGAATTCTTCTTCATGTCATGTCTGCTTGAAGTCCTCTGGGCCCCTTGAATGTTGAGTGGGCACGTGGTCCCTGGTGCCCACCGAAGCCACCTGTGCCCTCCTGGCAGGGCCTCTCCCTTCCCAGCACTGGCAGAGGTTCCCAGGTGCCTGAGGCCTGGCCCCACCCAGCAGCTGCGGTGTGGAGTGGGCTTCCAGAACCAATCTAGGTCAATTTGCCCAAGGAGCGTCTGCCTGTGTATGTGGGGGGGTGGGTTCGGGGAGAAGTGTGCCCAAGAATTGGGTGCTGGAGGGAACCCTGGGATGGAAAGGTGCTCAGCCAACAAGGGCTCGGTAAGTGCCTGCTAGGAGACAATGGCGATGGTGAGTGCTTGGGGTGGGGGAAGAGTGGCTCTCTGTTCCTCTGCAGAGCAGAAAGCTGCTGGGGAACCCTGTCTGGTCTGGTGCTGGAGCTGGGGAGAGGGTGGGCTTGAGTTTAGGGCCTGATGGGGTCCAGGGTTTGGATTCCAGTTGGAAAATTAAACCTTTATGGAGAGATTCCTGGCGAGGCTGCTACTCATACGCTATCATGCCCCTGTTCACTTTCTGAAGTGAGCAGTTCTACTCGGCCATGTGCTCCTGCAGCCACGGTGGTCTCCCCAATTATGCAAAGACAAATGATCATGTGATGAATCCTCTGAAACCACAAGCTAAATTCAATCCTCCTTCCTTTTGCATTTGTCTTGTTGACAGCAGTGAAAAGTTATGTGATATAATTCATGCCTAAAAAGCATCTTAATTCAGCACTTAAACATGTTACATGGAATACAAAGTCAGAAATAAAATAAAGAAACAAAGATAGAGAAAGATTTAGATATAGAAACACAAAAAAGAAAAAAAATATTTCCTGCTTATATGTTAGGAGTATTAGTGCTAACTGAATTGGATGCTGGCTTGAGTTACAGCCATCAAGAGTTCAAGTTTATCAACCTGAGCTTGGAAATGCTATAGCAAAGTGCTTCTGATGAACATGAACCAAATACAAGCATAAAATCACTGAGAGTATGTGATTTAAAAAAATCACAAACATGGGTCTAAGTCAAAATCTCTACAAATCACACAAAAACCTTTTGAGAGGCTAGCACAGGATTCTTGTGCATACTAAGGCTTTGAAGCAACCCTATGGTGCTGTGTTTTTTGTGTATTAGTCTTGTTTCCTTTCAGGTTTGGTGAGTGTGTGCTTTATGTGGAACATGGGACTTGCCAATCAGGAACTAAGAAAATCAACCCCTTGTACCTGAATAAAGTCAGTATCATTTTCCTGAACATGCCCTGGACCTTGTAGGTTTCCTCCAAAATGAGGTGATCCATCAATATCTCAGATGCCAGCCTTGTCCCACATATCAATGTGGGATTTGCTGGCACATTTGTTTGACTCATGGCTAATTCTATGTATCAGGTTGTGTGAATGTCTGTTCCTATATCCTAGAGCTTTCAGGAACATGCCCACTGCTCCCTGCACTGATGGGTCTTGGGTTGTGCATGATTATAATTTGGATATGTTTCATGGTTCTTGGTATTGGAATGTTTGTGGGCTGTGGAAGCAAAACAAGGTTTGAAATGTATGGAGCAAGAAGCTAGTTTTTAGGTAAGTCTTGAAATCATCACATGGATCATGTTATAAGCAGAGTATGCAGTTTCCTTGTTCTGTGAGGCATGCTGACTGTCTTTCTCTTGTCACAATAGAAAACAGTTTTTAAAAATCTTTGTCATATGGATAGTGATCAAAATTTGTAAAGCCAAATCATGTATAATAATTATTAGTTAGAAATATTGCCTATGACATTGTTTCTTTTGACAGTTATGGTATTTGTGGGATTTGGATATGTGCAATTTGCTGTGTTTTTTTTCTCTTGTTGTTGAATAATTACTTTTACACTTTTGCAATGTCTGAGGCTTATAAAGAAATTCATAAAACAAATGACTAGAATTTTCCCATTTTAAAACAAAGAGAAATCCTTCACTTGGACAATTTCTCACTAAGAAAAATTTGAGAAGCTCTCATTTAGTTCAATGCACACCCTCAAATCCTAGTAGCTAAGTGGGTCACTGGCCAACTCTGACCTAATGTCCCTGGATTCAGACCATTTTCCTTGTGATTATCCTCCTACACCTTCTCCAACACCAAGACTAGAGGCAGCAGAGGGATAATACCAAGAGATTCAGGCTGTCAGTCTCAGAATAAACTCAGCATTTAAGGACGAGATGGAGTTGAACCTTGTGGACATTTTGAGAGTAGTTCTGAGGAAAACCAGAGTCCTAGGAATACCATAGTCTGATACAGATCAAAGCATTATTCATTCCGTAAATATTTACTGGATAAAATTTATGAGCTCTTTACTGGTCTAGGACTGGGTATGAAACAATGATCAGGATAGTGACATTGGGGGGAGGGAGATGGCTAAATAGTTAAAGGCACTTACTTGCAAGCCTGTTGGCCAAGTTTCAATTCCCCAGCACCCACATGAATCTAGATCCTAGGTAGTTCAGTTGTCTCTAATCCCAACACACCTACAACAATGAGATGCGGAACCAACAGAATCTGGAAGCCCAGGAGCCAGCAGGACTGGTTCACATGCAGCAGCACAAACAAGGTAGATCTTGTCTTAAATAAGATGGAAAGAAAAGACAGGTACTCCAAAGTTTACTTCAGATTTCCATTCATGCACCATGGAATATATGTGCAAATGCACCGATATATCACATGTGTCTACATACATACAAATATAATATTAATAAACAATGACAATAATGGATAGGATAGAAATGATACCTATCTCTCATGATATTTATAATATGAAAACAGAACCTGTTTAAAAACTTTAATTGGTTCTTTTCACTAATTTTCCTGTCATCATGCAGGTCCTGAGTACAGTGTTGCCAAGAGTGATCACTACAATATCCAAGTTTGAATTTTAAATGACTTTGTTTAGTTAAAATAATTAAATAAAATCAATGACATATTACAAAAAATAGATATTTATTTCTTTAATCTATAGGGATGCACTTGCAATGATATAGTGGCTAACATTATTTCATACAATTTTGATGGGGTTGTAAGGTTTTATAGTTTTATATCTATATCTATATCTATATAGATATGGAACAAAATTATGTGTTAGGGGATCTTAATTCTAGTAATATTATTCTCTGAGGCAGGTACATTCAGTGTAGATCCAGAGAATGGGTGAATCTTAGGGAGGTAGCCAGAGCTAAGAAATTTTAAACACTTTGGAATATAATTTTTTTTTTTTGCATTCAAGACAGAGGAAAACAGGACACCATGCTTGTCAGAAAATGAAGGAGAGGGAGTGTGATGGTTGAGTTTTGATGTCAACTCGACCTTTCAGGTAATCTTGGGTGGGTCTCTGAGGATGTTCACAAGAAGGCAGCCTCTCAGTAAAGGGCAGGATGTAAGGAAGCTCAAGGGAGGTAGAAGTAAACATCCTTTCATGTGTGGGCAGGGAAGGAGGGAAATTCCAGAGACTCAGGAAGCCATTAGGTCTGGCTATATAAGGCTATATAAAGGGGAAGAAATTCTCTCCTGGTCTCTCTGCTTGTTGGCTGCTGGTGCTTGTTCGTGACTTGCACTTGCATCCTGCTTTCCTACCCTTCATGGACATCAGAACCCAGTTTCCTTGGCAGCTGCTCCCAAAAGAGCCAACAGGCCTTCTGGGCTGGATTGAGACTGCTGAGGCCTCCAGCCACGTGGACTGAACAGCTACTGGTTTCTTCACCTGTGGGCCTGCAGACTGCTATTGTTGGACTGTCATAAGCTATCCCAATAAATTCCCTTTTACTACAATCCATTCTGTCAACTCTGTTTCCTCTAGAGAATCCTGACTAATACAGGGAGGTAGAACAATATCAGGTCAGAAAGGTGAGGAGATGCAAGGTTTTGATCTTTATTGTAAGAACCAATGACTTCAGGGAAGTGCAGGGAAACAGGTGAAGGATGATATTGTTAAAGAGTAAATATCACTGTAATCACAATTCTTAGGGCATAGATGCATAGACATTACTAAGAGGCCTGTTCTCCCAGAGAAAAGCCAATGGAAGAAGACCTGACCACAAATCCCAGGGATCTCAGGGTGGCAGAAGGTCAGGTGCTAAATCAGAGAAAAGCAATCAAGTGTTAACTGATGGTCCAGGGAAGAAAGGATTTGGGGTTGAGAGCAGAAGAAGGACTCCATTGGACTCTGGGCAATTTTCTGTGAAAATGCATCTCTTTTATAAAACCACACACACACACACACAAAAGAAAAAGCACAATGGGTCCTGCTTTGTTGTTAAAAGGTATAGCAGGCTGCTTTCTACCATGCTCACTGAGGTGGAGATGAAATCTAAGTAGCCTGTAAAAGGTCCCTGAGAAGAAAGGAAGGAAGGAAGGAAGGAAGGAAGGAAGGAAGGAAGGAAGGAAGGAAGGAAGGAAGGAAGGGAGGGCAATTAAAGTCTGTAATTAGCTCCAGGGTAGCTGCTGCTCTGTATATGACAAGCTGTGCTGAGCTACTTGCCTATATTTCTTCATATAATTCTCATGAGACTTATATGCCATAGTATAATTATTATTCACTTTTGTCAGAAACTGAAAATTAGAGGAGTTAAACAATTTTCAGAGGTCACATTGTGAGAGTTTAGGAGTGAGACCCTACACAATGTTGCCAAGCTCCTCCTTAACCCCTCCCCAGTCAGAGCTTTGCCTTTCCTCTCATTATATCAAAATGGGTATTATTAATTCTTGTTTCTTAAACATATATGTACTTCTTCTAGTGCTTTTATTTTTTTAAACATGTATGTACTTTCTAATGCTTTTTTTCCCAAATCTCACACTCCAGTACCCTAACAGCAGTTAGGGTATTTCTTCAGAGGGGGGATTGTGACAGGGTCAGGGGTCTGCAGAGGCAGCTGCTGGCCTTGAGTGGGAGGTGTCTAGCTAGAGCTACAACCTAGGGGCTAAAACTGATTGGTCAGATATGAACCAATCAGATGTCTCTCTGACTCACCTGGGGAAAATTTTAATCAACTTCCCGAGAAGAAGGCCGGCCTCTTTTCCCACATGGCTGGCTGCAGAAGGGTCTCTGAATTTCCAGGCCTTAGAAATGGGATGGTGGCAGGCTTCAGACTTTTTCTCTCATGAATCTCTCTTTCTCATGATGGGAGCTCTCTATTATCTTTTCTTCTGCTGCTTATTTAGCTGAACAACTTAAGTTTTGTTAGACTCTCCACGTGTTCTCCACACACTGGTGGCTGGAGAACTCTGTAACTTCCCACATGGTGGCCTTTCCATTCAATTCCCTTTCCCCTTAACTAATTAATCTAGAATAAATGTGTAATAAGACTTATTTCTGTCCCTGTGTATAATTCTTTTGCATTAGAGGACACGAACTGGGTTTGGGGGCAGAATTCAAAGGTAAAAATCAAATATAACTGTGCCAAGGTTTCCCCACATCAACATGTGTATTAGGTGACAAAACCAAGTTTGATTCCAGGAAAATTGCCTTTGGAACTCAGCTTTTCAGCACTATGATAAATTTCCAGGGTGGTGGTGTGGGTGCTGGAGAGATGGCTCCGTGATTATAGGCACTTGTTTGTGAAGTCTGACAGCCTGGGTTCAATTTCCCAGTACCAGTGGAATCCTTCTTAGCCTTGCAGCAGTGTATGACACTGTGGTTCTTCTCACTCTTCCTTTTTCTCTGTGAAGAAATGTAATCTTGTCTTTCTGGAAGTTCCTTGTGTCTCTGTGGTCTTTTCATCCTTAACTCAGCAATGAAATGTTGGAATTACCTCAGGTCCTTGCTTTTATAAAAGGAAGACAGTAAGGCAGAAAACAGAAATAGAGGAAAGCCAACAATGCTGGGCTTGTAAACCAAAATCAGAGAATGTCCAGAGGAGAAAACATCAGTTTACATAAAAGAATTCTCAAAGGTAAAATAAGCTATACACTAAGAAGTACTGGATAGGGGTTATGGAGGTCATTGATGGCTGTACCAGGAGCTGTTTGGAGATAAAGTTAGGGTGGTACCACAAAATTTTATAATAATAGGGTATAACCTAAAAGAAATGGCATGTGTAGATAAGCATTTTAAGAAATCTATAAAAAGCCAAATAGATAGGATTAAATCTCAAGGGCTGATCAGACTGTAACCCATAGTATCATGTGACATCACATTCCTTTAACATCCT
>PVHP010018147.1:0-32251 GCA_004024765.1 Zapus hudsonius | reverse complement strand
GGGCCTACTCCAGAGCCTCTTGCCACTGCAAACAAATGCCAGACATTTATGTCACTTGTTGCTTCTAGTTTATGTGGATAACTTGGGAATTGAACCCAGGCCACAGGCTTTGCTAACAAGCGCCTTTAACTGCTGAGCCATCTTTGCAGCTCCCATTTTTATTTCTGTCATCATTATTATGTAGCATAATCTCTCATTTCTGGAGACCCAATAACTTGCATACCTGCAATAAAATATGATTTTGGTAACTTAAAAAATTATTAGGCTGGAGAAATGGCTCAGCGGTTCAGGCACTTGCTTCCAGTGCCTAAGGCCCCCAGTTCAATTCAATTCCCCAGTACCCACATAAGCCAGACCCACAAGGTGGTGGCCCTGGTGCTCTCTCTCTCTCTCTCTCTCTCTCTCTCTCTCTCTCTCTCTCTCTGTCTCTCTTTCTCTCCTTGAAAATGAATAAATAAAATATTTTTAAAAATTTATTGCCAAGTGTGGTGGTAGTGTATGCCTTTAATCCCAGCACTCAGTAAGCAGAGGTAGGAGATGGCCATGAATTTAAGGCCATACTGAGACTACATAACAAATTCCAGATCAGCCTGGGCTACAGTGAGACCCTATCTGAAGAAAAAAAAAAAAAAAACCACTTTTTATTGATAATAAATCATGATAATTACCACCCACCACCCCCATTTTCCCCCTTCCTAAATCCATCCTCATCCCCTTCCCCATCCCCTTCCCCAATTAGTCTCTCTTTTATTTTGATGTCATCATCTTTTCCTCCTATTATGAAGGTCTTTTGTAGGTAGTTTCAGGCACTGTGTGGTTATGAATATCAAGGTCAGTTTGTGTCGGAAAATTGCATTGTAAGCAGACCTACCCTTCCTTTGGCTCGTATATTCTTTCTGCCACCTCTTCCAAAATGGACCCTGGTCCTTGAAGGATGTGAGAGATGTCTCAGCGCTCAATACACCATTGCCATTTCTTCTCAGCACTATGGTAGCTTTTCGTGGTCACCACCATCTGAAAAGAGAAGCTTCGCTAACCAAAAGCGAGAGTACATTAATATATGGGCATAAACATAAACAGCATTAAAAAGTGCTTAGAGGACAGTGTGGTGGGCATAACATATGTGGTTAGCCAGAAAACAGCAGACATCACTCCCTTAGGGCTGAGGACCTCCCCAAGCCATAGAATTTTGACTAGGTTTTCAGTACCAGGCATGTATTCCCTCCCATGGAGCAGACCTCCAGGCCAGAGATCAGTTGGTTCCCACATGACAGACATGCCACTACTGCACCAGCTGGCACATTTGGCACCAGAACTCAAATTTGCAATTCGTCCAAAAGGTGCACAGGCAAAACCATGTGTACTCAAGTTTTCATGAAATCCATGGAGGTTGGTAAGGAAGGTACAATTTACTGAATTAAAAACACGAACACCTTAATTATGGAGGAAAAGAACCCATGAAGCCATGTTTCCAAGTGCTTAAATTCTCAACTTTAAAAACATTATTTAATTATTTGTGTGTATGCGTGTGCTTTGTGAGTGTATTGGGTACAGATAAGAGGACGTCCATGGGCACTGAGGCTTGCAATTAAATGCCTTTAACTGCTGAGCCATTTCCCCAATTCCCTCAAGTTATCAACTTTCTTAAGCTGGCTTGTATCAGGTTTAAATTGGGTCTGTTGCAATGGCTGAGCAGTTAAAACCACTTGCTTGCAAAGCCTGCTGGCTGGGCTCAATTCCCCAGTATCCATGTAAAGACAGATGCACAATGTGGCATGTGCATCTGGAATTCATTGCAGTGGTATGAGGCCCTGATGTGCAGACCTCCAGGCCAGAGATCAGTTGGCTCTGTCTCTATTTCCTTGTTGATCGCATGGAGATAACAACTTTTTATTTTCCTATCCATAAATTTAAAAGTAGGTGAGCTCGGGACTGGAGAGATGGCTCAGCGGTTAAGGCACTTGCCTCCAGTGCCTAAGGCCCCGGGGTTCAATTCCCCAGGACCCACATAAGCCAGAACCACAAGGTGGTGGCCCTGGTGTGCTCTCTCTCTCTCTCTCTCTCTCTCCTCTCTCTCTCTCTCTCTCTCTCTTTCTGCTCTCTCTCTTTCTGCTTGAAAAATGAATAAATAAAATTTAAAATATATATATATATTTTTTTTAAAGTAGGTGAGCTCCTTAAACTATATAGTTATACATATGCAAAGTGTTCCTCATTCAGTCCTCACTGTAAGTGGTAATGGAAGTCAGGTGTTGTAGTAGAGCTATTTTCTCTGAGTATGAAATTGCCTTTACCATAATGAAACAGTGATTCTGGTGACTCCACAGAATTCCTTGGCTTGGCAGTCGTGCCAGCAAAATAAGCAGAACAATAGAATGATAGCCAGATACATGAATAGTAACAGTAATATGACTGCTAACATTCCCTCCTGGAAGGAGGGGCAAGGGTCACAGGCCCTCACCTGAGATGCTAATGCCCCCCTCCCCCAGTTTACACATGGTCTCAAAGGCTCTAGAATCTATAGGAGGAGAAAGGGTTACAGCTCTTAATGGAAGAAGGCTGACTGTGGGGCTGGGGGACTGGAGGTCTCCATGGTGCAGCACTTTGTTTTAGAGTCAACGAGTTCCTGTAAGGAACCCCAATTATGTCGTTGCTTCACTAAGCTGAACTTGGGTGAAATCTTTTTTTTTTTGGTCTACCAATGCCCTTCCTATTTGTGAGTATATGTTTCTTTCTGTTCTCCCAGGAAAATTTCCACAGCACCAGGAAACTGAAAAATTCTCAGCAACCAGCAATGAGATTATTGTTTAAGGGGGGAAAAAAAGGGAAAGATGTTTTCAAGAGTCTTTGAATTTCTTGATTCCAGAAAAAGTGATTGTTCATAATGACCAAGATGAAAAGTTATGAGAAAGCTACACATACCTTAATGATTCTACAAAGCCAAGAACTTCATAACTGTAGAGTGTTGGAACTTGCAGATTGACAGCCAAATGGTCTTGGGCTATCTTTTTTTTTTTTAATTTATTTATTTTTTTAAACTTATTGTCCATAATGAGTTACAACATTTAGTGGGCAAAGTGAATTGTTATCGCCAATTCCCTGCTCCCCTCCCCTCCCCCCTCCACTGGATAACCTCCTCCATGGGTCGTCTGGATCAGTCCTTGTGACAGGGGACCATGGATCGCCTAGTATTCAGCCAGGTTCTCCTGGCCATGCCTCTGGATCATCTCCCCCACCACGGCTCTTACAATCTTTCCGCCCCCTCTTCCACATAGTTCCCTGAGTCGTGGTGGATGAGTATTAAGGCTGCTTTAAGGTTGTGAGCTTAGAGGTCTTTGTGTCGAAATCGTTGGTTTCTGTCTCACTGGCTTATCCTGTGTTGATTGAATGGCTGTGGCTGTGGGCCCCTTGTTCATCTGTCATTGTCTGCTGGGTTCCCTATGGATCCTCCACCATATGACTGTGGTGGCTCCTCTCTTGCCAGGATCTCAGCTATCGGCCAACGGTTGGTTGGTAGGGTTAGATGGGCCCCAGCTCTCTCGCTGTATCCTGAAAAATACAAACACAATCTCCATCGGAGAGTGAGATCAGTGTAGGTTAACAAATATACACAATTCTGGATTGTCTTGGGCTATCTTTAGTCTTCTTCACTATTGATTTTCCACCCCTGTGTCTGACTATGAGGAACAGATTTACTTAGCATACCACCAGCTTCCATCAACCCAGAAGCTGAGAATATCATCAGATAAGATGTGAAATTTATAGGAGAAATTTCTTTGCTTTGCTGAAATGTACCTACCTAATGTTTCCACCAATGTATTTGAAAAACACATTGATTTATTACCTTTTTTGTTCTGTAACTATAAAAACTTCGTGAAATTGTTTTCACATTGGAACATGTTATTTGTGGTAACCTAAATCAGTGTTCCTAGGCCATGGTCACTTATAGTTGCCTCAAGAATAAACTGTCTTACTCCCTTTGAGGTGAAAGCCATGTTTTGCGTTAACAAAAGTAATAACATTATTATGAATTGATAAATGTTGTATGTTGGGCCAAACCAGCAGGATGTGGTGGTGCACGCCTTTAATCCAAGCACTCAGGAGGCAGAGGTAGGAGGATTGCTGTAAATTCGAGTCCAGCCTGAGACTACACAGTGAATTCCAGGTTATCCTGAGCTAGAGCAAGACCCTACTTTGAAAAAAAAAAAAAAAGCCAAACCATGTAGCTGGGGAAACAGAATTTATACTTAAAGGATAGGTAATTGGAATGCAAGTATGTATACACAATGGAATGCTATTTAGCCATAAAAATGAAATCCTATTATTTGTAACAACATAACAACTTGGATGGAAGTTAAGAGCATGGTGGTTACTTGAACTTGAGGAGAGTGGAGGTAATGGGAAAAGGTTGGTCAAGAAGTATTGAATTATAGTTAGATTGGACCAAGAAGTTCTAGTGTGCTATTGCATAGTCAGGGGACTGGAAATGGTGATATACTGTATATTTCAATGATCTCAAATTCAAGACTACTGGGCTGGAGAGATGGCTTAGCGGTTAAGGCACTTGCCTCCAGTGCCTAAGGCACCAAGTTCAATTCCCCAGTACCCACATAAGCCAGACCCACAAAGTGGTGGCCCTGGCCCTGGTGCTCCCTCTCTTCTCTCTCTCTCTCTCTCTCTCTCTCTCTCTCTCTCTCTCTCTCTCTCTCTCTCTCTCTCTCTCTGCTTGAAAATGAATAAAATATTTTTTAAAAAAGAAGCTATTTCATAATAAAACATGAGACATTTAAAAAAAAAATTCAAGACTACCCTTGGCTACTTAGTGAGTTCAAGACCAACCAGGAATATATTAAACTTCTAGAAAGTCTTTTGAATGTATTTACCCTAAGGACATGACAAACATTTGGGGGGAGATATGTTTAAGTTGATTTAAATCAATAAATATGCATCAAAACATCACATGGGGGCTGGAGAGATGGCTCAGAGGCTAAGGCACTTGCCTCCAGTGCCTAAGGCCCTGGGTTCAATTCCCCAGGACCCACATGGGCCAGACCCACAAGGTGGTGGTGGCTCTGGTACATTCTCTCTGTCTCTCTCTCTCTCTCTCTCTGTATCTCTCTGTTGAAAATGAATAAATAAAATATTTTAAAAAAAACATCACAAAGAGATGGCTCAGTGAGTGAAGTGCCTGCTGCACAAGATGCAGATCTGAGTTCCACATAAAATGCCAGGCCTAGTGGAGCACATCTGTAATCTCAGCACTGGGGACGCAGAAAAGGTGGATCCCTAGGGCTTTCTGGCTAAGCTAACTGAACTGGGGAGCTGTAGGTTTGAGAGGCCTTGTCTCAGAGGATGATGGGAGAGCACATGAGAAAGACACCTAACAGAACTTGGGCCTCCACACACATGCACCGCACACATAGGAGAATGCAGGTATGCACACAGACCTGTACAAAACATCACACTGGGATAGGTGCTGGGAAGATGGCTCAGCAACTAAAGGCACTTGCTTGCAAAGCCTGCCAGCCCAGGTTCGATTCCCGAGCTATCCATAAGTCAGACACAAAAAGTGGTGCAAGTGGGCTGGAGAGATGGCTCCGCGGTTAAGGCACTTGCCTCTAGTGCCTAAGCCCCAGGTTCAATTCCCCAGGACCCACATGTGCCAGACCCACAAGGTGGTGGCCCTGGTTCTCTCTCTCTCTCTCTCTCTCTCTCTCTCTCTCTCTCTCTCTCTCTCTCTGTATCTCTGCTTGAAAATGAATAAATAAAATATTTTTAAAAAGTGGTGCAAGTGTCTGTTGTGCATTTGCAGTAGTAAGAGATCCTGGTACACCCATACACATAAATAAATGAATGACACTTTTTAAATTACATGGAACATGTGCAATTTTTATGTTTTCATGTGTCAGTTAAAATAAACTTAAATTTAAAAAAGAATACAAATGTTAAATACCAGCAGAAATAAAAGCAAGTCAAAGTCTGAGAGCCAAATGCTGGCTAAGTAAAACTTAGAAGTTTTAGCTCCTTCTTTAAAACGAGTCTCACTAATTCCAGAGCTTATCATATGGGGAGATTCTCTGGTCTCTACTCCCCACAGGACTGGTTCATTACACATGTATGTGGCCATGCCCAGCTGTTTATGTGAATGCTGAGGAATTGAACTCGGGCCCCCTTCCTTGTTTGTGTGGGAAGCGCTTTGCCTGCTGAGCCTTTAGCCGATGCTCTGCCGAACTGTGTTTCAATGTTAAAATACAAATGCATGAAAATATATTATCTTTTTTAAGTTTCAGGTACAAAACTTGAGACTTAAAACCTTCACTGCCTGCCTTGTGAGAGCAATCAAAACACCCACCTCTGACCTGAGTGGCAGACCAGGTATCAAGGAAGAAGGTCAGTGCAGAGAAGGCCTGAGAACTCAAGTCTGCAAGGTGATGCCAAGTGGAGAGGAAGAGGCTTTGAGCTTTGAAAACAATCAATTGCTCCTGTGGTATATATTTTATCTCATTTTAAAGAATACCCTTGGGCTGGAGAGATGGCTCAGAGGTTAAGGCACTTGCCTCCAGTGCCTAAGGCCCTGGGTTCAATTCCCCAGGTCCCACATAAGCCAGACCCATAAGGTGGTGGCCGTGGTGCGCTTTCTCTCTCTCTCTCTCTCTCTCCTTGAAAATAAATAAATAAAAAATAAAATAAAATAAAAAAAAATAAAAAAAATAAAGAATACCCTTAAGCCGGGCGTGGTGGCGCACGCCTTTAATCCCAGCACTCGGGAGGCAGAGGTAGGAGGATCACCATGAGTTCAAGGCCACCCTGAGACTACAGAGTGAATTCCAGGTCAGCCTGGGCTAGAGCCAGACCCTACCTCGAAAAAAAAAAAAAAAAAAAAGAATACCCTTTCTCTGTCAACTTAGTAACAGTTGAGCTAAAGCCATATGGCTCAAATGGTAAATGGAGGTCTTAGGTTAGCATTTCTCAAACAGTGTTGACAATACCTCATGATAAAATGTCCATCTTATTTCACAACCCACATAGGCATGTGTATGTTTGTAGATGTTGGTCTTCCTGTGAAGCTGAAAAGCTTTGGCATAATGTTCTTGCTGTGTGCAAACCAGAAATGTTGATTTCAATCCATTCGGTTGATTTCACAATGAGCTATGTGACCTGTCTCTGAAATTATCAGAATCTCATCCTAAACCATCTCCTTTCTCAAAGCATGCCTTTTTTTTCTTACTGATAGATTTTTAAACTTCTTTTTTTTTAAATATTTTATTTATTCATCTTCAGAGAGAGAGAGAGAGAGAGAGAGAGAGAGAGCACGCACCAGGGCCACCTGCTTTGTGGGTCTGGCCCATGCGGGACCTGGGGAATTGAACCTAGGGCCTTAGGCACTGGAGGCAAGCGCCTCAACCGCTAAGCCATCTCTCCAGCCCAATTTTTAAACTTCTTGACATGGTTGCTGGGAATCAAACTTAGGTCCTTGTGCCTGAGTGGCCAGCACACCCCAACTGGGCCATCTCCCTACCACAGGGCACTTTGTGCTGAACAGAATAAATGACTTGCTCCATGTAGTTTAACTCCCGTAACTTCTCCTTTGTCTTTTGCCCGTTCTTTCAATGTGCTGCCGCCCTGCACTTGAGCCCTTGAACAAATATGAATTAAGGTTTTAGAGTGTGGAGACTGAGGTAGGAAGCATAGATAAATGCAGTCTTTTCAAAGGCTTTCAAACACTGGCGTACACTTGGGCTAGTGATGATACAACAAGCCTTCTGAGCAGCCTCTGTAGGAAGCACTCTATGCTTCTGACCACAGCCTCCATGTAACATGCTGCAGGCCTTTCCTTACCGTTGGGATCTAAGCCTAAAACAGCACCTTTAGGTCCAGATTTAGAGGAAAGGTGGTGGAAGTTCCATTCTCATTCCATTCATTGTGGAAGGCCGGGAGCAGAGATTGAGATGCCAGGCTCCACTTTCTCCTTCCCCCCTTTTACTTTACCTGGGCCTCCAGCTCATGAGAAGGTGCCTCCCACATTCAAAGTGAGTCTTCCTCCCTCAGTGAATCCTCTAGAAATGCCCTCCTCCATGTACCCTGAGCTGTGTCTCACATCTTCCAGGTAATTCTAAATCTCTCCATGATGACAATAAAGATTAACCTCCACAGGGCTTAATTCCATATTTCCCCTGAAGACCTGAAGTCTCTTTTGGCAGCATGGGATGACCAACCTTTCCAGAAAGAACAGGGTTATCATTTCTTCATTGTAAATACTAGGGCCTTAATGAATGCCATATACCCGCCACATTTACAGCCTCAATAGTTACTGCAAAAAATTATTGACTCGTGCTGAGTTTTCAGCAGAGCTCTATGTAAACACATTAGTCTTGGAGCAAAGAGATCAGGATTCAAATCTCAAGTTTTACCATGTACTCATTATTTATAATAATATTTCATATTTCTTCTTTAATTCCTCAGCATGTATACACTTGTCTTTGCCAAAGAGAGTTTTTTTTTCTTTTTTCTTTTTTCTTTTTTTTTCTTGTTTTGTTTTTCTTAAGGAGAGTTATTGATTTAAAAGAATTGCCTTAACTTTGTTTCTAAAATGTCAGTCAGTCTGGCTTTCTCATATTTATCTTCCTTCTTTTAACATCTGGCCCTGTAACTCTTCCTTTATGGTTAAATCTGACATCTTACAACTTCTGGTAAACTGTGTTCCTTATGGTCAAACATTGCCCAAGCTGAGATTTTTTTTAAGGGGCTAAGAAACGAAGAAAAGGCCTCTGTGACTACTGATGTGAGTGGGGGAATCAACAAATGTGTAAAGAAAACACTTGCAAACAGAGAATTAAATCAAAATCCCAAGTCAGCAAATCCAATGAGAGGAAAAATACAAAATCATCAGAACATTTTGATTACTTTGGCTTAATATACACAGTAGACATATGTTCTCTTGGTTTGGAAAATAGTCCTGCCAAAGCTTTCATTTCTTTCTTTTTTTTTTCCAAAGCTTTCATTTCTCAGACATGGAAATGTGGTAAAGGAGGCAAACTGTACAGTGGTTACATCTGTGAAGCCTGCTTGGCTTCCAGTGGTTCGTGTCACTCGTCCTAAGTGTGGGAAAAGTTATATCCCAGGGTTGGTGTTCCCAGGCCTCAGCAAAACCCTAGATTGTCCAGATACTGTGTTAGGTGTTTATATTTGTGCCATCCTATTTGTCCCCCAACAATTTTGTAAATCGGTCTCCTGCTTATCTCATAGATGAAGACGTAGATATAAATTATTAGCTAGGAGTGGCACAACCTTGCATTAGCAGAACTGACTGTAAGTTTCTTTGAGGCTTGTGAGATCTTCTGTCTTAAAACCAGTTTTCACTACATCCCACATATTGAATTATTTGAAATACTATTCTGGAAGGAAGAAGATTAAAGCTATGTTCCCAGGATGGAATTACTTCCTGCAAGGCGCTAGCCAGGATCTTATAACTATAGCCATCTTAGGAAGGTTTGAGTTCAACTTATAACTGAATTTTATATCAGGGCACAAGGTGAGAGACATCCCCCACAACACACACACAGCATGATCACAAGTATGCTGAGGGTAATTCTTCCATTATGTTTCTTAGAAGTGACCTATACTAAAACAGGATTTAGAATCAGCCTAGCCAAGGAGAGGAAAGCTCATGGCTTCCAACTAGGTGATGGGTTGAGAGCAGCCAACCTGAAGTGTAAGTATGATAAACCACTCCCAAGCTTGAGCATTTGAACCACTGGCTTCTGTAATAAAACCAGAAATCCAGGACTCAAAGGCAAGCAATGGCAGTAGAGAGCAACAAAGGACACAAGAATCCAGGGACAGGAGCCCATCCTGCTGGGCCCAGTGCCTTCATTTCAGGAGAGCCAGTCTCACTTGTGGTCAAGATGTGGGGATCCCACCTTGACCTTGTTAAGGAGCAGCCTAGACTCTATCCTAGGACATCTAGAACTTTCTCGTGCATATGAATCACCCAGGGCCTTCTTGAAATGCAGGCTAATTCAGAAGGTCTGGTTGGTGGGGCATGATTCTGCATTTCTACAAGCTAATAGCTGATGCCTGCTGGTCTGCAGAGCACAGTAGAGGAAAGAGATTTCATTAGCTGTGTCTCCACTCTCTCCACAGAGAGTGCACCCTGTGTGGCCAGCTGGCATGGAAGTGGTTTCTGCCTGCCAGCTCTTTTTATGTAGCTGTGAAGGTCTATGATTTCATAAGGCTTGTTCAATGTACATGGGCAATTCCTGCGGCTATCCCAGCTTAAGTAAAGCTGTCCTTAAAACCTTCAGTGCCTTTGCTTGGACTCTACTATTGCCCCACAATCCCCTCGTCCTAATTCTTGAGAGGATTTTCCCTCCTGAGAAATGGACCCCAATCTGAAGATTTGACCTACACTCCAGTTCTCTTGCTCCAAACACAGTAATTAACTGGCCTTATAAATCAGCATTCTGTGCCTTTGGAAACAGATTACCTGATAACCTTGAGTAAAACGATGAGATGAGATTTCTGAAGCTATAAACTGGAGGAGTGACCTAGGCCTGCTGTGAACTTCACCAAGTGTCCCAGGGAAGCCTAGTCCCACAGTCCCTGCTCTGGAACCCCTCCAGCAAACAAGCCCTGGGCTGGAGCCAGGATAGGGATTTTCTAAAACAATCACTATCACTTCCTCCAACCCCAAACAAATAAGCAAATAAAAAGTCTTACTGGGCAACAAATACAAAATCATCATCTTCCCTGCCCTCCATTCGCCCAGATGCTCACAAGATAGGAAACAAACAGATCACAAAATGTGCATTGGGGGAACCTAGATTTGGAGTCTGGTTGGAAAGCAGCCTGAGTCAGGCATTAGATGACCTGCTTCCTCTTCTCCACCTCGCAGATTCCAGGCAAGATTACTCACATGAAGGGGGGAGTCCTGGCACATTGCAGGTGGCATTGTCAGCGCCACCTGGGAACTGTAATCATTTTCATGGGGGGTTCTTTGTCTCCCTACTCACCCAGAATCTTCTAAGAGAACGAGCCTGCAGATACTACTCCAGCCTACCTGGTATCTCTGGACAGTTAGCTCCTGGAAGGCCAGCCCTTGTCCTTGACCCAGTTTTCTCTAGCCATTGGGCACAGTGACTAGGCTAGATCATGAATGGCCTATAAGCTGCATCAGGCCTGAGTGGGAGGGAGAGGGCATCTATCCAGCGCTTGTATGCAGTGCACCAGTCCCTCTACCACAGGGACTGTATTGCCTCATCCTGCTCCTAAGCCTGAGCTTGCTCTGGGCCCATCTGTCAAGCCCCTACTTATTAACCAAGGAATGCCTCTAACTTTCCAGTTGTTCACAGAGTAGACCAAGTCTGTGTATGGGTGTGCATTAATAGCTCGTGTTCCCATTCTTCTCCCCTTATTCATGAGTGTATTTGACAAGCATTTACCAGGAGTCCACTGTGCACCAGGCAATGCTGAGCCTTAGTGAGAAACAGCTGCCCCCCAATACCTTTTGGGTAATCTCTCTTATGATTTATCCATCAAGTGCCCCACAGAAGGAAGAGTGGTTTTCCTGAAGCCTGGCATTCTACTTGTCTAGCATCAAAAGCCTTTGAAATATTAAAAGAAGCATCATTGTTTTGTAGTTATCAAACATGTGGTAGTTTGAATGGGACGATCGCCCATGACCCCATGTGTTTGTGATTAAGTCTCATAGTTAATCCCTCGCTGGTGGAGCCTTGCTGGAGGTGTGTCACTGGCAGAGGGCCTTGGAATTTTATAACCAGCCCCCTTGCTAGTGTTAGCTAGTTCACTTCTGCCGCTTCCTTCAAGCTGATGTGACAAGATGTGACCTCCTGCTATCTGTTTGTACCAAGTTTCTCCTCAAATGAAACGTCCCCTCCAAAAGTGTAAGCCAAAACCAGGCATGGTGACAAATGAATGCCTTTGATTTCAGATGAGTTGGAGGCCAGCCTAGGCTAAAGAGAGACCCTGTCTCACAAAAGACACAACACACACCCACACCCACACACCACAAACAAAAGTGTAAGCCAAGGGGCTTTTTTGCTGTTGTTGTTTTTTCGAGGTAGGGTCTCACTCTAGTCCAGGCTGACCTGGAATTCACTCTGTAGTCTCAGGCTGGCCTTGAACTCATGGCGATCCTCCTACCTCTGCCTCCCGAGTGCTGGGATTAAAGGCGTGCTCCACCAGGCCCGACAACCAAGGGGCTTTTCTATTTCCAGAAACTCCCTCTTGCTTCCTTGTGCAAGAGCTCTTCCTTCCTTCTTTCTCTTAAAATATATCTCTAATCTAATAAAATCTCTATAAACTTGAAAAATATATATAAACTGAAATAATATTTTTCCTTCCATAAGGTGTTTGGTCCCAGCAACAAGAAAGAAAGTAGCTGCAAATGTCCCCTAAAATGTTCCATCATAGCCGGGTGTGGTGGCGCCTGCCTTTAATCCCAGCACTCGGGAGGCAGAGGTAGAAGGATTGCTGTGAGTTCAAGGCCACCTTGGAACTACATAGTGAATTCCAGGTAAAGTCAGATTAGCAGAGAGACATACATTTAGATTTTAGGTAATTTCAGCTGAGTCGTTTTCTGTTACAATGTATAAGAATTGCCATTCATTAGTAATAGAAATACAAAATTATAGAGGCAGCTCCCAAGGGCACCTCCACCGTGAGCAAGAGTTCCAAATACAGCCAAGAGGACCAGCTGTCTTGGAGGTTGGCTTCCCTAAGGAATTCGTGTGTCTTCCTCAAGTGCCACCTCCCTTGCCCTGTGATGTGGTAGAGGCTTCTGGCCTTTCTTCCTGTTTGTTTTCCGATCCTCCCACTCTGGGAGACCAGTAGGCAGTTTCTTATAAAGATGAATGACTTCTATGAGTCTGCCACAGATGGGAGGTGGTAGGGTCTGCTTGGTCTTTAGCCTGAGTGGAGCTGATGGGGTCTGACCTGCAGACATGCGTGGACTTCAACCCAGTGTCTGAGACCTTCGAGCTCCAGGAACTGCAAACTGCTACTTGCTGCGGCCAGTTGGACGGTGGGGGCCTGAGATGGCTCCCCTGTACCAGCGTATGCCATAGATGTCCAGGGCCAACAAAACTGTACTGAGGCCTTTATAGACGACGCTCTTCCTCCACTGTTTCAGGCCTGGGATCTTGGCCACCATCATCAAGGACGACCCTTCTCGGGCCACCTGTCCTTGTCTCCCTCATCCAGTACACAGGGACAGAGCTGGCACCCAATTCTGATTCCAGGTATCCCTACCTTGGGGTTCTCAGCCCTTCATCAACCCACTTTGAAGACACCTTGGACCGAGCTGCCTACCAGGTACTGATGAAGCCCTCCAGGGTGTGGCCTCTCTCCCAGGCCTCTCCAGTGTCTCCCACTTCGCAGGGTAAGGTTCCTCTCTCTTTGCCCTCTCCTTCCTCTCCCTCTCCCCCCTCTCTCTCCCCTTTCTCCCTTTTCCTCTTCCCCCTCTCTCCCCCTCTCCCTGACAAACACCTCCTCCAAGTGGAAGCCGGAGTGGCTGATGAAGGGAAGCTGTGGCCATGACCTTCAGCCACAGCTTCTCGCAGTGAAGCTGGCTGCAGGCTGGAGTGGCTGTACAAGGACCGCTGTTTTGTTCTTCTGTTCCCTAAGGTTTACGGATGTTCTTGAAACTCCCAAGATTTTGCTCGTTTGCCAGAGTACAAAGCATGTAGCAGATGGAATGTATTTTTCCCAGCCTATTCATGAGTAAGCAGCAAGTGCAAGGTCACACTGCCACCCAGAAGCCCACAGGTTTTCAGATAGAAATGTGGAGAGTTTCACCTGCACTTGTGTTTGGGTTTTTTTCTGTTCCTCGGTTTGGAGCCCTGAGTCCACATGCCAAGTTGGTATTGGGGGAATGGTGACACTGGTGTCTCTGGGTGTGGGGGCAAAGGAGTTGTCTGGCTTGAACTCTACCCACATAACGGGTGCTGAAAGTAACTGCTGTCCTTCTCATGGGACAGCCTGGGAGCTCCCTGAAAGGTGCAGTTTGTGGAACACCAAAGGGGTGGGTGCCAAGCTGGGTTCATCAGAGTGGGTGTGTCTGCCCCTTTTTTAAAAAGGGCTGTTGTAAACAAAAAATAGATCTTTGGGGGAAAAAGTCTAAGATGTGCCTTATACAACACTCACATTTGTGAGTGGCACCCCTCCACAGCTGTTGGTGTAATTGGTGAAATAAGAGAGAAGCTGTCACAAGAAGGGGGACAGAGGGAGATTTTGAGTCATCTCAGATTTCTGCCTCTCCATTCACCAGTTTTATATCCTTAGAAAGATACTTAATCTCTTTGAGTCTTGTTTGTTTGTTTTGGAGATAGAGTCTCACTCAAGTCCAGGCTGACCTGGAATTCACTCTGTAGTCTCAGGGTGGCCTTGAACTCATGGCAATCCTCCTGCCTCTGCCTCCCGAGTGCTGGGATTAAAGGCGTGCACCACCACACCTGGCTTGGAATTCATTCTTAAGTAGCTCAGAATTTTCAGTGCATCTGTGTGGCACATATTTTTCTTATTAAACCAACATGGCCCTACAACTGCCCAGGCCTCTCTGGAGCCGGGATGTCCCTTTCTATGATTCAAGCTGTCCATGGGCAGAGTGTGACTTTGGGTTGAGACAATTTATTTAAGATTCAGGTCATCCCTAAAGAAGGATGTCCCTGGCCCTACCAAGTACCCTTTACACTATACTTTCATTTTCTCCATGATTTCTAGTTGTGGAAGGAAAGAAGGGCCAACCTAAAAGAGGACATTTCTATTAAGAACTCTTGTTTTTTATGGAATCAGTGGAGCAATTTGTAAAGACTAGGATCATAGGTTTCCCTCCGAGGCTCAGTGTTGACTTCATCGGTCATCAGTCTGAGAGCATCTTGTCCAGAGGTGAGTGTTAGGGAAAGTCAGCCCCGAGAGGGTTTTATGACTCACCTGCCCACATTAACTACCTCAGGAGTCATTGTAAAATAAATTGACCTTGCTTTTAAAAGAAAGAAAGAAAGAAGGAAAGAAAGAAAGAAAGAAAGAAAGAAAGAAAGAAAGAAAGAAAGAAAGAAAGAAAGAAAGAAAGAAAGAAAGAAAGAAGCAAAAACCTTACAGGTTCATCAAGGTTTTAACGAAGAGATCGTTGCTGAATTCCTACTTATGGTAACTTGGGCACTGGGGGACACCCACACAGGTGACAAATTCTAGCTTGCAAGGTGAAGCTGAAACCAGAACACCAACCAACGCCTGTGTTGGGAGTGATGCTCAGGTTGCTAATGTAACTGTAGAGATGAGAGGGAAGGCGCCTGTGCAGGAGGTGAGGAAGCACTAAGTCTTATGGGACCCAGAGCAACTACCTCAATTTACAAAGAAGATCCTCAAAACTCCTTTGCATAGTTGATACCTGTATACTGTGTCTTTAGAATTCAACTCAGAAAAGCAAGCAGGCTCCACCAGGGACTGGAAGCAACTGCCTGTGGATGTGTCTTTAGACATTTAGAAGACATCTTTGGGGTAGTCATAACAATAGCTACTTATCTGTGCAAAATTCTCTCCAGTCTATTATTGGGGTGTAGAAGGATGAGGGTAAGTAGAAGAGCAGGTGAGAGTCCCCTTTACTGGTGGAAATGGCTGAGTCACCCATCCCATACTCTGTTTGATCTTGATCTATTTTTTTTTAATGATTGAAAATTTTATTTATTTATTTATAAGCAGAGAGATAGAAGAAAGACAGAGAGCGAGTGGGTGTGCCAGGGCCTCCAGTCACTGAAAACAAACTCCAGATGCATGCACCACTTTGTGCCGCCCGGCTTGTGCATCTGGCTTTACATGGGTATGGAGACTTGATACCAACCTGACAGACTTTGCACGCAAGTGACTTTAATCACCAAGCCACCTCCTTAGCCTCCTGAATTTTAGTTCTTATTTGTTCGCTTGTATGTGCCATATCCGGCATTTGCTATTGAAGTACGCTATCATACTAACCTCTCTTCTATGCTAGATAGCTTATTAAACGCCAGACTAGCTTTTCATTTTCATTTATCAATCTATAATGCCTCTATATAGCAAGTTTTGACTTATTTTAAAAACATTTTAGATATATACAGATAATTATATTTTTTTTGTCACTTGAGCATTACTGACAGAAAGAAATATCTTTGAGGCCATTTTATCCTTCCTTATCCCATATGTCACGGTCAGACACACTCTGCTGGGATGAATCTCCAAATCAGGCACAGTGATGGGAGGAAAGGATTTATCGAAGCTACAGATCCAGGGGAAGTTCCATAAAGGCAAAAGAGGCTGGCTGCCTTTTACAGGTCCAAGCAGAGAGAGAAAATCCATCAAGAACACCATGTACACACACCAAGAACACAGGCATGAGGAAGAGGGAAATTTACTTCCCCTTTATATAGCCTTGGGGTGGGGTCTTGAAGCCTTTCCCAGACTCGGCTTCCTGAGTCTCTGGAATTTCTTCCTGCACTGCCCTCCGAGGAAGGGATGTTCATTTCTAGCTCCCCTGAGCTTCCTTACATCCTGCCCCCTACTGCAAAGGCTACCTTCCTTTGAACAACATTAGAGACCAAATCACATGATAATAAATAGTAAATTTTGTTGTATATAAATTATGGCACAATTTTCAAAAGGAAGCTATAAAATGGCATATTTAATGTAGTTCCATTTTCATTATAAAAATATAGCACTTTGTGTTCATATATGTTTAAAATTATTTCTGAAAGGACAAATTATGTGTGTGGGGGGTGTACATACCATAGCACACATGTGCAGTTCAGAGGACAACTTTGGATGTGGGTCCTCTTCCTCTACCTTCTTTGAAGCCGTGTCTTTCATTTTGCTGTTCACCACTTTGTTTAGCAGGTTAGCTGGCCTGAAAGCGTCCAGATGATTCTCCAGTCTCAACCTCCCTGCTTATTCTAAGTGTGCTGGGATTTCAGAGCTAGTGCTACAATGTACAGCCTTTACTTGGCTTCTGAGGATCTGAACTCAGGTACTCACTTTTCCATGGCAGGTGCTTTGTCCACTGAGCTTCCTTCAGAGCCCAGGAAATTATGAGTATTTTTTTCAAGGCCAGGTCTCACTGTAGTTAAGGCTGACCTGAAACTCACTCTGTATCCCCAAGATGGCCTTGAACTCCCTGTGTTCCTCCTACCTCAGAGCTGGGACTGAAGGCATGCACCACTATGCTTGCCTAGAAAATTATTAATAATGGTTACCTCTAGGGAGTGGTCTATGGTGAAAATTTTGTTTTCAATTTTGTAGCCTTCCATTGTATTTGAGATGTTTTCTTCTCAAATATCAGGAATCCCACAAGAGACGCCTCTTTGGCAGGTTTGTAAAGATGTTTCCAAGAAGGATTGACGAAGGGAGGAAAACCTGCCCTCTGAGTGGGCAGCCTTCCAGCGGCGGACTATAGAAAAGAAGCTTCTGGAGAACACAGAACCTTTTTTTCCGGC
The DNA here is from genome assembly GCA_004024765.1 of Zapus hudsonius. Taxonomy (NCBI): domain Eukaryota; kingdom Metazoa; phylum Chordata; class Mammalia; order Rodentia; family Dipodidae; genus Zapus; species Zapus hudsonius. The sequence continues at coordinate 14,774 of PVHP010018147.1, read as the reverse complement.
TGTCTGAGCTACTTGCTGATGAATGTATCTATCCTGTCAGGGCCATCTATCATAGACACTGGAACCTGGCTTCGTGGGCCAACTAGTCTGGTGTTCACAGTAGCAAACAAGAGAGACCCTGTCTCAGGGTGGAAGGCAAGAAACAACACCCCAAGATTGTCCTCTGACCTCTCCACACATGTGCTGTGACATATGTGCTCATATTTTCATACATACATGCACGCCCAGATATGTATCGATAGATGATAGGTAGATAGATAGATAGATAGATAGATAGATAGATAGATAGATAGATAGATAGATAGATGGTAGATTGATAAAGAACTTCCCTAATGAGCTCCACAAATGCGACATGAGGTCCACTAATGTTGAATAGAGCTTCTGGAGTAGCAGTGGTGGGTTAAGAATTCAGATGTGGCCCGGAATTTAACTTTGTCTCTACCCAGGGTTTTTTTTGCTTTTTGTTTTTTGTCTGTTTTTGTTTTGTTTTTTGAGTTAGGGTCTCACTCTAGCCCAGGCTGCCCTGGAATTCACTATGGGTGGCCTCAGACTCACGGCTCCCCTCCTACTTCTGCCTCCTGAGTGTTAGGACTGAAGGTGCACACCACCACGCCCAGCTCCACCTAGTTTTAGAAGCATTTAGGCCCATGGGTGCTCCTTGTTCTCAGATACTGATCTCCATTTGCAGAAAAGCAGAAGAGTACTGTAGGATACTGAGAACACATGGATCTTGCCAGTCTCTGGGGTAAAAGACACGCAGCAAAATAGAATGTAAGCAAGAGGTGAAGATTCCACTTCACAGCACACCGCCAATTCCAGACAGAAAGGAAGTGAGTCTGGTAATCCCCCACAGCCCACTGACCCACATCAACTTCTCCTTCTGTGTGAAAACAGTGAATCAGGAAGCTAGAAAACAGGTGGTCTTCTGGTTTTCATTAGTGGTCCAAAATGTTAGGGACCAATTATTTCTTTTCTTTTTACTTGCTTTCTCTCCTTCCTTTCCTTCCTTCCTTCTTCCCCCTTCCCTCCATCCCTCCCTCCCTTTCTTCTTTTCCTTCTACCTTCCTTCCTTCCTCACTGTCTCCCTTTTTCCCTCCCTTCTTTCTTTTGGAGATAGGATCTTTCCATGTAGCCTAGGTAAGATGGGGACTCCCTATACACTCCTCCCTCTCCTCCTCTTCTTCCTTCTTTCTCTTTTTCTTTCTCCTTCTCCTTCAGGATCTACTTCTAGATAAATCTACAGTAGATAGTAACTGAAACCTTATAAAATGGAATTGAAAGAAGCAAGCTGTTTATGTAGTGCCTATGTGCATTTAGAGAGCACAGACTACTGTAACTTAACATAATAGAACGAACCTCAAAACAAAACTAATTTATAGTGGTTTAATAGGTGTCTTAAGGACTATAAGCCTTTTAGAAAAGCGATAAAATTTTGTTGCTTCGCTTGATAATATAAGCCTGTGATACCAGCCACTCAAGAGATTGAGGCACTGTCTGAAAGTAAAACATAAAAAGCGGATTGGAGATGTAACCCAGAGGTAGAGCACTTGCCTCAACATGAGACCCTAGAAGTAATCCCAGTTACTGCCATAAAAATGTTTATGACTTTGCATAGAATATAATTTTTAAAATAAGATATAAGCCTTTAATCCCAGCACTCAGGAGGCAGAGGTAGGAGAATTGCCATGAGTTCAAGGCCACCCTGAGACTACATAGTGAAGTCCAGGTCAGCCTGGACTAGAGCGAGACTCTACCTCAAAAAACCAAAAAAAAAAAATATATATATATATATATATATATATATATATATATATATATATATATATATATATAAAGAGCAAAGCATCAGATCAGAGGAAATATTGATAAATTCTATTCCATTAAAATTGAGATTTAAGATTAAGATTTATTGCCACCAAGTATGGTAGCACATGCCTTTAATCCCAGTACTTGGAAGACAGAGGCAGGAGGATTGCTGTGAATTCCAGGCCAGCCTTAGGCTAGAGTGATATCCTACCTTAAAAAAAAATTAAGGGGCTGAGAGATGGCTCAGTGGTTAAGGTGCTTGCCTCCAGAGCCTAAGGACCCAGGTTTAATTCCCCAGGACCCACCTAAGCCAGACGCACAAGTGACACATGCATCTGGAGTTCATTTGCAGTGCCTCAGAGGCCCTGCATTCTCTCTCTGTATCTGTCTGTTTGCAAATAAATAATTTTTTTTGCGGTGCTGAGGACCGAACCCAGGGCCTTGCGCTTGCTAGGCAAGCGCTCATCCACTGAGCTAAATCCCCAACCCTGCAAATAAATAAATTTTTAAAAAATTAAGATTTTTTAACTTATTTTTGTGATGTTCAGAGCATTTTGTATAGTAGGCAAACTTTCTACCACTGAACTACATCCTCAGCAAAATGAAGAATTTATTGAAAGATTCTAGGACTGGGGAGATGGATCAGTGGGTAAAGTATTTTCATGCAAGCAGGAGGACCTGCGTTTGAATTCTCAGAACCACATAAAGCCAGGCCCAATAGTGAGTGTCTGTAACCCCAGAGCTCCTAAGGAAGAGGGGAAGCAGAGACAGGAAAATCCCAAGAACCTTATGGGTCAGCTAGTCTAGTAGATGAAGCAGTGACAATGAGAAACCCTGCCTTAAATGAGGTAGAAGTTGAGGATCAATACCTGAGGTTGTCCTCTGACCTCTGCATGTGTGCGCTCCCTTCTGCTTCCCATCATGAGCTGAAGCAGGACAAAGCCTTGCTAGTGTCCTGCTAATGGATTATCCCATGAATCATGATCCTCTTCATTTTTTTTTGAGACAGGGTCTTGTGTATTCCAGGTTGGCCTTGTTCCTCCTGCCTCAGCCTTTGAAATGCTAGGATTATATGCATATGTATCTTTCTGTCATAAACTACTCAGTCTCAGATACTCTGTTACAGTAACAGAAGTGGTTTAAGACAGTCACTGAGTTAATTTCTGAGTGTGAATTCTTATACTTGCCCTTGGCCTCCTTCCCTGCCTTTGGCATCTGTACTTCTAACTCTGTGCATTCTACTTTTAATGACTAAAACTGACCAGGCATCCTTAAATGGCAACACTCAAAACCTGACTCTCTTAAATTACTGAAATCAAAGGCCTATTTTAGGGCCAGGCATGATGGCACGGAACTATAAACGAAGTACTTAGGAGGCTAAAGGTAGAGGATCTTAGATTTGAGGCCATTCTGGGCTTGATAGGGAGTCCCTATCTCAAAACTCAACAAAACCCTCTTTTGTCCTTAACAAAACCCAAAATTCCTCCCAATCTAAAATCATGAAAGGCTTTAATCATCTAGACATTTACTTGTTTTTCAAACAGTTGCGTTGCATATATGGCTTTTATGTTGAGCCACTCCAAATACTTTTCTGGAAGTAGGTGTGGAATAAATAATAAATAAATGAGCTAATATCTGGAAGTGTAGCTGTTTTATGAAGTCTTGCAAGAACTTAATCACCAGCGTGAGAAGCCCATCTGGCTATGAGTACACAGAATGGCTTCGCCTCATCTAGACTCTAAAAGTGACAGCAGTCATGGATAGAGGAGGATGAAATCTGGAGGGATATTTTTGGTATATCTTGGGTGCATTGAGTGCGAACTCTTCAGAGAGAAAAGGGCTGAGACCGTATCATCGTCACCATAGCAACTGCCTGTGTGATGGAAGAATCCTCTCTGGACCTCAGTATCCCCAAGTATATGGCAAGGGGCTTGGGTTAGCTGACTTCAAAGAGCCGTTTAAACTTGGCTAGTGTACGGGCTGGAGAGATGGCCCAGCGGTTAGGGCACTTGCCTCTAGTGCCTAAGGCCCTGGGCTCAATTCCCCAGGTCCCATGTAAGCCAGACCCACACGGTGGTGGCCCTGGTGCATTCTCTCTCTCTTTCTCGCTCTCTCTCTGCTTGAAAATGAATAAATAAAATATTAAAAAAAAAACTTGGCTAGTGTATATTGTAGGGTTGGTGTAGCAACTGGTGTGTATCATGTTTACCAAGGGGCAGGATAGAGCTGTCCGCTGTCTATTAATTGTAGTACCTGGGTCTCCTGTCACTTGCATGCTTTGTTTTGTTTTAATTTTTTATAATTTTATTTACTTATTTGCAGAGAGAGAGAGAGGGAGAAAGAGAAAGAGAGACAGAGAAAGAATGGGTACACCAGGGCCTTTAGCCAGTGTAAACGAAATCCAGCTGCATGTACCATTTTGTGCGTCTGGCTTTATGTGGACACCAGGGCGTGGAACTATGGTTGTCAGGCTCTTAACCGCTGAGCCATCTCTCCAGCCTGCATGCTTTGTTTTTGTGATTATTTTGTCGTTAGTACAGGACCCGGGGTCAAAGTTGGGCCTTGCATATGTTGAGCAAGCGCTGTTCGCTGAGCTACAGCCCCGGCCCTGGAGGTCCCTCTCGAGAGACTGGCCTGTCCTCATCCCAATGTGCAGCAATAGAGGTCCTGGCACTCCCCCGTGTTCAGCTCCGGAGACCATCCCCTTCATGTTCCAAGTGGGTTCAGTGGCCAGCCCCTTGTCACTCAGCCTCAAGCAGGATGGAGCAGGAAGGGAAGAGAAGAGGGGTTATTCAAGGAGAAGTGCCTAGGGAATCTGAGGACAGCCCTGCCTGAGAGCCACAGGGAGCTGCAAATCCCTGGAGGCCATTTGTCTGCCTCTGCCTTTGCCCAGCAGGGCCAGGTTGGCTGAGCTGAAGGAAAGGGCTGTGAAATCTGTCCATCAGAAAGCTTTTCTTTTCTTTCTTTTTTTTTTTTGGATTTTCGAGGTAGGGTCTCACTCTAGCCCAGGCTGACCTGGAATTCACTCTGGAGTCTCAGGGTGGCCTTGAACTCACAGCGATCCTCCTACCTCTGCCTCCCGAGTGCTGGGATTAAAGGCGTGCGCCACCACGCCCGGCCATCAGAAAGCCTTTCTGTCTTCCCCTCACAGGCATCACCTCTCATCTTGGGCACAGCAACCTGCCGAAGGACTAAGAGTGAAGGGCCCTTCACACCTCCCAACTCTTGCTCTTCTGGGCCTGCACAATCCCCAGCCACACTGCAGACCTGTCCCCAGGACAGAGGCCCTAGCTCTCAAGTGTTCTTGGATTCCTGAATGATTGTTCTTTTCTCTTTTGCCCCTCTTCGGGTAGGAAGATCAGCCTGTGATTGACAGGAGGGGTAACACTCTACCAGAGCGACTTCCAGCCTTAAGAGAAGAGCTCGCTTCCAAATCACTCCGTTCCTGTGTTGCCAGTTAGCAAGACGGACGCCATGCATGATGCGCATCTCCCAGTGAGGCCCAAGGCAGTGGTCGCTTTCTGCTGCTGTCATCACAGACCCACACAAAGGGAGCCTTCAAATCACACAGAGAGGTCGAGTCGCTTTCCAGGTCAGACGTCCGGCATGGCTCAGCTGCTTCTCTCCTGAGCTTTCACAAGGCCACAGCCGAGGCGTGGCAGGGCTGCCCTCCACCCCAGAAGCACTGGGGGTGCCCTATTCCATGCAGTTTCTGACAGGGTTCCATCCATGGGGTGAGAGCCCGTTTCCCTGCCTGCTGGGAGCCAGGGTCACTTCCAGCCTCTAGGGGCTGCCCGCTTTCCTTGGCTTGACATCCTCTTCCCCCAACTTCAAAGTCAGCAGTGGACTGAGCCTTGGGTGCCTTGAATGTCTCTGGCCTCCCTCCTTCCCTGTGCTTTGAAAGCTCCTGGGATCAGTAGGGTCCCCCAGGATAATTCAGGATGTAATTTTCCCCGCAGAGGTGAAGTCCACTTTGCCCTGCAGGCTCTGGGGATGAGGGCGTTGACGTCCTTGGTGACTGCGGCCCAGTTTCAGAACCTGTCACTCACCTAGTAAGTGACGGAGGTGGGAGCTGAATGTTCTCTGGCTAAAAATACAGGTGCTTTTTCTACCACTCTCCATCCATAGAACCTAAGGCACGTCACTCGAGTCACTCATTCCTGGACCCCACAATTGAGCCAGGGAGACCCTCTGGGTGCTGCCAGCCCGGCTTCCCTATCTTGGATCACACAGCACTTGCTCTGCTTTTCTCAATGGATGAAGAGAGCAAGCCACAGATCCCAAGCATAGTGTCATCGTCCTTTCTGCTTATTCTTCCCCATCAGGAGTCCCCTCCCACAAGCAGACCATGTTCTGTCTTTCATCTCTCCATCATTCATTCAGTAACTCTTTGTTACACACCTACTTCGTGCGGGGCGCCATTCTACACACTTGAGCTGGATCAGTGAAAATAAGAGTCAAGAGTCTTTGCCCTTCTGGAGCTGGCACTCTGGGCACAGCGTCTGAAGATGACGAAACCGATGGAAAAAGAGAGTAGAATCAGGACCCTGGGTCACACGTTGGGGGAAAGAGTCAAGAAAGTGAGGCTTGGGCTGGAGAGATGGCTCAGCAGTTAAGGCACTTGCCTCCAGTGCCCAAGGCCCTGGGTTCAATTCCCCAGGTCCCACATAAGCCAGACCCATAAGGTGGTGGCCCTAGTGTGCTCTCTCTCTCTCTCTCTCTCTCTGCTTGAAAGTGAATAAATAAAAATTAAAAAAAAAAAGAAAGTGAGGCTTGAACAAAGACTTGAAGAGACGAGAGAGAAAACCAAATGTACACCTAGGTAAGAGCAAAGGCCCTGAGGACGAAGAATGCCCTATGTACTAGAGGAAGACCAGGATTCCAGAGCCCAGTGGACATGAGAAGATGGCTAACGTAAGAACTTTAAAAATTGTTTATGTTTAAGAGAGAGAGAAAGTACATGGGAATGCCAGGGCCTCTTGCTGATGCAAACAAACTCCAGGTACATGTGGCACATTGTACATGTGGCTTAATGTGGGTCCTGGGGAACTGAACGGAGGATGGTAGGCTTTGCAAGCAAGTGCCTTGTCATGGTTTGATCCAGGTGTCCCCCACAAACAAATGAATGTGTTCTGATAGATCGATCCTCAGCTGATGGCAGTTTGGGTTTTACAACCTCACTGGAGCTGTGTTGTCGGGGTGGGCTTTTGGGGTTATAAGCCAGCTCCCCCTTGCCAGAGTTTGGCACACCTTCCTGCCGCTGTTTGCAGTGCTGTGGCGGAGGTGATGTCCACCCTCTGCTCATGCCATCGTTTTCCCTGCCAGGATGGAGTCTCCCCTCGAGTCCGTAAGCCTAATAAACCCATTCCTCCACAAGCCGCTTTTGCTTGGGTTCTCTCTGCGCAGCAACTAGAAAGCTGACTGCAACATGCCTTTAACCACTCAGTCATCTCCCCAGCCCAGAACTAACATTGTAAGTAAGAAAAAGAAGCAGGGTGTGGTAGTACACACCTTTAATCCCAGCACTTGGAGGCAGAGGTAGGAGGAGCACCATGAATCCAAGGCCCTCCTGAGACTACATAGTGAATTCCCAATCAGCCTGGGCTAGAATGAGATCCTACCTCAAAAAACAAACAAACAAAAGGAAGGAAGAAAAAAGAAAGGAAGAAAAAGAAGAAAGAAAATATACTAAGAAATGAATGGATTATATTTATTACATTTCTAGGAAAAAGGTTTATTGGTCCCAGGCTGGTTTTGACCTCACAACAATCCTCCTACCTCTGCCTTCCAAGTCCTGGGATTAAAGGCACACACTACTAAGGCAGGCTCCTACTATATATTTTTCATATATTTCCAGTGTCCTAGAATGAAAGGAAAGCAATAAAATTATATTTATAATTCTGGTGACAGAACGTTTAATTTAGTCTAAAGGAGTCCTCGAATGGGAATTGACAAGAAAGAGGTTCCTGGGGACAGGCTCGACTGTCCCCCTTGTTCTGGCAGAACTGGCACTTGCTTGGAGACCTGGGTAGTGGGATTGATTTCCACCTCGGCCTCATACCTCTAAAACAGATCTGAAGATCTGAAATCAATTTTGAGTTTCTAATCCCTCCATACCTGGCAGTCTCAACCTGGAGAATCTTGGACAAACACTAATCTGATTATAGCTTGGATTTGGGAGGCTCTTGTTTCTTTTGGGGGTGGATGGTGACTGAGGCTTCTCCCCCCTCTCACCTGCTAGAAGGTTCTGTCTAATCCTTCAAAGTATAGTATAGATTTTATTTTTCCAAATTAATGCTTCATTTTAACTATCCAAGTTTTTTATGTTTTCTGCAGAAAAAATTATTGGAAAAGATAAACAAATAGAAGCCTGGGCTAGCGGGAGACCCTACCTCGAAAAACAAACAAACAAACAAAAAAGATAAACAAATAGAGAAAAAAAAATCACCTACAAGTGATTTGGTCAGTGAAAAATCACTGACCAAAGGAAACACACATTTTCATTTCAATGTATAAAATTATCAGAATGAGGGCTGGAGAGATGGCTCAGCAGTTAAGGCACTTGCCTCTAGTGCCTAAGGCCCTGGGTTCAATTCCCCAGGACCCACATAAGCCAGACCCACAAGGCGGTGGCCCTGGTGCGCTCTCTCTCTCTCTCTCTCTCTCTCTCTCTCTCTCCCTCTCTCTCTCTCTCTCTCTCTCTCTTTCTCTCTCTCTCCTTGAAAATAAATAAATAAAATTTAAAAAAAACACCAAAAAAATAAAAAATAAATAAATAAAATAAAATAAAATAATCAGAATGAAGTAATATCAGACATACTCTTTGGGAACATAGTTTGTCATGAGTTATTCATCTTGCGATCCTTTTCAAGGATATAAAATATGTAGGCCAGGGGCTACGGAGATAGTTCAGCAGGTAAGAACACTAGGTAAGCAAGCATGAGGACCAAAGTTCAATCCCCAGCACCTGCATTAAAAATGGAAAAAAACCAAGCATGGCTGTGCGTGTCTGTAACCTAGTGCAGAGCCAGGATGACGGCTGGGACTGCCTTAGTCAGCTAGTCTAATCAAAACAGAGAGCTTGCTCTCTCTCTCTCTCTCTCTCTCCTCTGCTTGAAAATGAATAAATAAAATATTTAAAAAAAAAGAGAGAGAGCTTGCTGGTGTGGTGGTACATACCTTTCATCCAGCACTCAGGAGGCAGACGTAGGAGGATCCCTGTGAGTTCAAGGCCACCCTGAAACTACATGGTGAATTCCAGGTCAGCCTGGACTAGAGCGAGACCCTACGGAGCTCAAAGTTCAGTGAGAGACTGTTTCGGGGAAACAAGAGAAACATAAGAGTGACAGGAAAGGGACACCATACATCTTCCTCTGGCTTCTACATATATACACATGTATGGGCTCAGGCATCTGCACACATGTGTGCAATACGCCACACACAATATGTAGGCCTATCTATGCATTTTGTTAGCACACATTGCTTCATCACACGGATCTACCACTCTCCTCCTCCCTTGCAGCCAGACGGTGCTTCTTCCGACTGTCATGACAATAACATCTCTGCCCTCCTCTTCCCATTGTCTATATTTTTACATTTATTTATTTACTTGTAATCAGAGAGAGAAGAGAGACGAAGAGAATGGGCACTCCAGGGCCTCCAGCCACTGCAAAGGAACTCAAGATGCATGTACCACTTTGTGCATCCGGCTCTCCGTGGGTCCTGGAGAATTTGACTCAGGTCACTGGGCTCTGTGGGCAAGAGCCTTAACCACTGAGCCATTTCTCCACCCCATTGTTCATTTAGGCCAAATTATAGGTGATACATTGCTAGTTTAGATGTTTTACTTCTTTCCTGATTGAGACAGAGTCTTGCTCTGTTGCTTAGACTAGCTTGGAACTCCTAAACTCAAGCTGGGACTCCAGTACCATCACACCTCGCAAGAATGCAACCTGGACTGGAGGGATGACTCAGCGGCTAAAGGCACTTGCTTGCAAAGCCTAACTGACCAGGCTCCATCCCCCAGTCCCCATGCAAAGCCAGATGCACAAAATGGCACAAGTGTCTGGAGTTTGTTTACAGTGGCACGAGGCCCTGGTGTGCCCATTCTCTCTCTGTGCTTACAAATAAACAATTATTTTTTTAATGAATGAAGTCTTTTTAAAACTGGTGAAATCTAAAACCATGAGCCAAGCTGGGCGTGGTGGCGCACGCCTTTAATCCCAGCACTCGGGAGGCAGAGGTAGGAGGATCACCATGAGTTCAAGGCCACCCTGAGACTACAGAGTGAATTCCAGGTCAGCCTGGACCAGAGCGAGACCCTGCCTCAAAAAACAAACAAACAAACAAACAAAAAAAACCATGACAACAACCATCTGCAAAAGAGAAGCTTCTCTAGCCAAAAATGAGGGTAGAATTATTATTATATGGGTATGCTCACACACTAAACCTTTATAAACTTCAAAAAATATGTAAAATCATCAAGATTGGAGGCATTAGGGTTTTATTTTGGATTTTATTTTTACTGCTCATTTTCTTTTTTCTCGTCTTTTTTTCTTTTTGATGTGTGTGTGTGTGTGTGTGTGTGTGTGTGTGTGTGTGTGTGTGTGTGTGTGTACATGCTTGCAGGCATGCATGCAGAGGCCAGAAGACGACATTGGGTGTCCTCCATTGCTCTTCCACCTTATTTCCTTGAGACTGAGTCTCTCACTGAACCTGGAGCTTACCGGGTTTTGGTCAGCTTGGCTCACCAGTGAGCCCCAGAGATCCTCCTCTCTCTGGACCCCTCAGTGTTGGGGTTATAGACATATGTGGTCCATTTCCAGCTTTTTACACAGGTACTGGGAATTACATTCAGGTTCTCATGTTTGCACAGCAAATACTCTGGGGTAGTTTGAAAGGCTGTCCCCCAATAGGTTCAGGAGTTTTATTAAAAGCTTTTTTCTGCAGCTACCTGGCTGTAGGAGGCGTCACTGTAGGGGAATCCAGCCCTAAGGTGTTACTGGGGGCAGACCTGGAATTCCAGTCTAAAGTATGTAGAGAGCAGTCTGATCTCTGCAGAATCCCTGCTGTTTGGCCCCCGGAGTGTGCTTGCTTTCTGGAGGTGCTGCAGGTGGCTCTTCTCTCTCTGCTAGATCTGTGAAGCTTCAGATAAATCCCTTCTTCCTCCCATAAACTGTCTGAAAGTTCATCCCTGCAGCCGAAGCTGACTATAGATACTGTAACCTAGCAAGCCATATCCCCAGTCCCTACTGCTCATTTCTTTTTTTTTTTTTTTTGTGAAAATTTAACTTTTCCAAAAAAAAAAAAGAAAGAAAATTTAACTTTTCCTTCAGTACTTTTTAAGGTTTAGAGAGACTTTTTAAAATATTTTATTTATTTGAGAGAGGAGAGAGAGAGGGGGAGAGAGAGAGAGAGAGAGAGAGAGAGAGAGAGAGAGAGAGAGAGAGGGGCAGACAGAGAATATGGGCACACCAGGACCTCTAGCCACTGCTAACTAACTCTTGATACATGTGCCACAATTGCATCTGATTTTATGTGGGTACTGGGAAACTGGACCCGGGTTGTTAGGCTTTGCAGACAAGCATCTTAACTGCTGAGCCCCCAGCCCCCTTTTAACACTTTTTTTTTTAGGTAGGGTCTCGCTCTAGCCCAGGCTGACCTGGAATTCACTATGTGGTCTCAGGGTGGCTTCAAACTCATGGCCATCCTCCTACCTGGGCCTCCCGAGTGCTGGGATTAAAGGCGTGCGCCACCACGCCTGGCTTCATTCCTCTTTATACACCCCAAATTTATCATGATGCCCAGCAAGTTGTCCCACCCTACTTTTTTTTTTTTGTTGAGATAGCGTCTCATGAAGACCAAGCTTGACCTCCAACTCTGGATCCTCCTGCCTCCACCTCCCAAGTGTTAGAATTACAAGTATGAGCTACTGCGCCTGCTGAGGATGGAGCCCAGGGCAAGCGCTCTGCCAACTGAGCTCCATCCCAGTCTCCACACTCAGCCATTTGTAAATATGGGACAAATGGTGCCAGGCATGATAGCATTGTGCCTGTAACCCCAGCACCCCAGAGGCTGAGGCAGGAGGATCCAAGAGTTGGAGGGCTACATAGTAAGGTCCAGAGTGGCCTGGCTACAGAGGAACAAGACCTATCTGTCTGAGAGAGGAGGGAGAGGGAAGAAAACAGAGAGAGAGAGAATGAATTTTAAAGTTTTTAACAGAGTAGTAAACAGACCTGGGAAGTCCTGTAGGTTTTAGGCCAGACTCAGTTTAAGTGGGAAGTGGGGGGGGTGTGAGAAAGAAAAACAAACCTCATTACTAAGGAGAGTCCAGGGGAGGAGAAAAAAACAGAGAAAAGAAAAAAGAAGTAAAAGGGTAGACATGTCTACAGCATGGACAGAGAACAAGACAGAAAAATAGCAGGTAAAAAAAAGATTCCAGGGCTGAAGAGATGGCTTAGCAGTTAAGATGTTTGTCTGCAATGCAGAAGGACCTGAGTTCAATTCCCCAGTGCCCATGTAAAGCCAGATGCACAAGAGGGTGCATGTGTCTGGAGGCCCTTTCTCTCTCTCTCTCTCTCTCTCTCATAACTAACTAACTAACTAAATAAATAAATAATTTAAAAAAAAAAAAAGATTCCATTCAAGGCCACCCTGAGACTACACAGTGAATTCCAGGTCAGCCTAGGCTAGAGTGAGACCCCACCTCGAAAAACCAAAAAAAAAGATTCCATGTGGAGACAAGCAAGAGGCAGGATTCTGGAGAGGGTGGGGCAGAGCTGTTACCAAAGGACTTGAACACCGTGAGCAGAGGCCAATGGAGGGGCAGCTGGCTGCAAGGACACAGCTGGGACGTGGTTAGGCCACAAAGCCTATTTCTAGGGAGCAGGGGTTAAAGCTCAGACAGCTGGAAACACGGATCCTAGAGCCTGATGTTCCCCTTGGAGTCAGCGCTCTGAGACCAGAGCCTCCGTGGAAAACCCATCTCTCTGCTGACGGTGGCCTATTCCCTCCCCTCCAGCCCTGTGTGCTTAGCAGCTGCACTGCAGTTTTAGAACTTTTTCCTTGAACTTGTGGCTGTACCTGCAGAACCAGAATATCTGGCCAAGGCCTGTTGCATAACATTCTCTGACTTTTGGGTGCCAAGGACAGCTACAGCTCTGGTCCAAGGTGTGGGTGTGCACCCAGTCAAGGGGGTCAGAGGTGAAAGGAATGAATTCCTCTCTCTCTCTCTCTCTCTCTCTCTCTCTCTCTCTCTCTCTCTCTCTCTCTCTCTCTCTCTCTCTCTCAGAAACCCCGAATCCCACTTTTCCTGAGGGAAAGTAAGAAGGGACTCCCTGTCCTGCTTCCTCCATCCAGAAGCCCTGAGCATATAGCTGTTCTGTTGCAAGACTTCCTGGGGGATTTCTGGCAGGTCCAGGAAAGAAGGATGGAGGATGGACAAAGTATGAGCTGAGCTCCTTCCCCTGATGGTGTGAAGTTTTCCCCTGGGCCTCCACTTAAAGATTGTGGCTGGTAGGGCTGGAGAGATGGCTCAGAGGTTAAGGCACTTGCCTCCAGTGCCTGAGGCCCCTGGTTCAATTCCCCAGGACCCACATAAGCCAGACCCACAAGGTGGTGGCCCTGGTGTGCGCGCGCTCTCGCTCTCTCTCGCTCTCTCTCTCTCTCTCTCTCTCTCTGTATCTCTCTGCTTGAAAAATGAATATAAAAAAATTAAAAATAAAGATTATGGCTGGTAGACCCTGTCCAGCTAATGATTCATGATATACTGGAAAGATCCAGGCTCTAGTGCCTAAGTGTTTATTTGGAGCAAGACCAAACCTTACAATAAGTTGAGATGAAGAGGTGAGCTTATCAGTCTCCATGGTCCCCGGGGCAGGTCTGGGCAGAAGTGAGAAGGAAGACCACTCTCAGATGGAATGCCTGCAGAAATAACCTGGGGCCTGCAGACACCCAAAAGAATGCCAGCAAGCCGGAGCTGGCAGGAACTATGGGGAGCAACCATCACATGTCTTCTTTGCGTAGAGGAAGACTGAGAAGGCTCACTTGCCCACACTCACAAACAAAGCAGAGGGCCATGAGGTTGGCAGGAAGTTGACACAGACTTAGTTCAAGGACTTTTTGAACTTCGGAAGGAGGAGAATGGACCTGGCTCTGAAGAGGCCGCTGGAGTGAGTCCAAGAGAGGGTTGGAGAAGCCCTTTCAGAGCTGAGCTCAGTAGTGGCTACAAACAGAGAAGGTGCCTAGTGTCATGGTGAAGAGCGGCAGAGAAGGACTTCCTGGCTCAGAAGGGAGCCAATATCTACCTCTTCTGAGAGCCTGCTTACCGGGCTTCCAAGACTTCTGCCCACCTTCCCTTTCTTGCCAGCCAACCGCCCACCGATCAACAGACAACACGAAGAGCTTCCTGTACTCCTCCAGCCATTCCTCTGCCCACCTCCCTCCCCTCCAATCTCTTGCTTTGGACAGGCTTAATCCCTCTTCCTGGCACCACAGACACACTACTGGATGCATTCATACACATCCTAACGATCTTTGGTCTCTGTCTCCCCTGCCCACTGAGCCTGACCCAAATCGGTCCCCGCCATTCCCCAGGACAATGGTTACAGCTCCTTGCTGTCCCTCCCCCTTTCCCGTAGCCAGCACAGTGCTGGCACACTGTTCATGGCACCTCCAGGCTCCAGGGCCCTCTGGGACATGGCTTTCCCCTCCCCCTCATTCAACCCCTCTGCTCCAGCCATGCTGCTCTGAGAATCCACCAAACTTTTTCTACAATGTTTTCTTTAATGTGTTTCCACAGGCACACCTGTTCATCTTCCAAATCTCAACCCAGGTGTCACGGTTTGATCCAGGTGTCCCCCACAAACAAATGATAGATCCTCAGGTGATGGCAGTTTGGGTTTTACAACCTCACTAGAGCTGTGTTGTCTGGGGCGGGTTTATGGGGATTATAAACCAGCTCCCCCTTG
>PVHP010018146.1:0-33506 GCA_004024765.1 Zapus hudsonius | reverse complement strand
TACACATAGGTAAATATTTATGACTTATCACATGTCTTTGCTATGTATAAAAATCTGAAATGTTGAGTTTAAAAATTCAAATAATTTTGCCTATTCACTTCTTTTATTTTCTTCTAATTCTTATCATGATGACTAATTTATATATGATCTATCTCCAAGATTGCATTTTGGAAAAAAAATATTGCCCCAAGACTTACTCCAGTATGCATGCGTGGTGTGCATGAGTGTGTGTGGATGTTTACACTTACTCCGGTATGCACGCATGGTGTGTACGAGTGTGTGTGTATGTTTACACTTACTCCAGTATGCACGCGTGGTATGTACAAGTGTGTGTATATGTTTACACTTACTCTAGTATGCACGCATGGTGTGTACGAGTGTGTGTGTATGTTTACACTTACTCCAGTATGCACGCATGGTGTGTACAAGTGTGTGTATATGTTTACACTTACTCTAGTATGCATGTGTGGTGTGCATGAGTGTGTATGTATGTTCACACATATGTGAGGGCACATGGATGTGCATATGGATGGAGGACAGAGGCTGAAACCGAGAGTAGTTCTTAATCACTCTTCACCTTATTTGTGTGTGCTTGTGTGCTGGTACATGTCCCACGGCATGTGCATGGAGGTCAAAGGAAAACCTCTGATGTTGTCCTTGACTTGTTTAAGATAGGGTCTCTTGTTACTGCTGTGAGCATCAGGCTAACTGGCCTGCAAGCTCTGGCTGATTCTCCTGTATCTGTCTCCATCACAGTGTAGGTGTGCTGGTGTTACAGATGCCCGCTCTAGCGCCCAGCTTGTGATGTGGGTCCTGGGGATCTGAACTCTGGTACTCTGTTGTGGTCAGCTTTCTAGTTGCTGCACAGAAAGAACCCAAACAAAAGCAGCTTATGGAGGAATGGGCTTATTTGGCTTATGGACTCGAGGGGAGACTCCATCCTGGCAGGGAAAATGATGGCATGAGCAGAGGGCTGGACATCACCTCTGCCACAGCACTGTAAACAGCGGCAGGAAGTTGTGCCAAATACTAGCAAGGGGGGAAGCTGGCTTATAACCTCCATAAGCCCACCCCCAACAACACAGCTCCATCGAGGTTGTAAAATCCAAACTGCCATCAGCTGAGGATCGATTACCCAGAACACATTCATTTGTTTGTGGGGGACACCTGGATCAAACCGTGACATACTTTACTCTTTTGCGGCAAGCACTTTATCCATTGAGCCATCTCTCTACCTTATTTTTCTGAGA
Source organism: Zapus hudsonius (assembly GCA_004024765.1). Lineage (NCBI taxonomy): Eukaryota > Metazoa > Chordata > Mammalia > Rodentia > Dipodidae > Zapus > Zapus hudsonius. The sequence goes on along the minus strand of PVHP010018146.1, from coordinate 32,256 downwards.
CAGACTCTTTGATTGAATCTGGAATTTATTGATTTGACCAGACAAGCTGGACAATAAGCCACAAGGATCCTGTCTCTACCTCCCCACTGTGAGGATTACAGATGTGTGACATTGGGCCTAGCCTGGTGTTTACATGGGTGCTGGGAATTCAAATTTAAGTCCTAATGCTTCTGTGATACGTGCTTTACTGACTCAGCCATCTCTCCAGACTCTGTTAACTTTTTAAAAAATATTTTATTTATTTATTTGCAAGGATAGAGAGAGAGAAAAAGAGAGAGAGAGAGAAAGAAAGAGAGAGAGAGAACACTCCAGGGACTCTAGCAAAGGAACTCCAGATGCATGGGCCACTTAGTGTGTCTGGCTTTATGTGTTTACTAGGAAATCAAACCCAGGCGGTTAGGCTTTGTCAGCCAACACCTTAACCACTGAGCCATCTCCCCAGCCCCAAGTTTCCTTTTAAGATCCGCTTGTCCATTACTCCTTCAGCAAGTTAAATTTGAGTGAGGATTAGGTCAGAAATTACTGGAGAATGCCAGGCTGATTTCTTTGGAGAGCCACAGGTATAGGTTCAGAAAACCTTGTTCTACCTTGTTCTCTTAACAAAAAAAGAGCTGGATGCACAGGGTGGCCCATGCATCTGGAGTTCAGGCCCTGGTGTGCCCATTCTTTCTCTCTCTTAAATCAATCCATCCATCCATCCAAACAACAACAAAATAAAAACAAACAGAAGGAAGCCCAGGAAAGAAGGAGCAGTGAAGATGTGAAGCTGGAATGCTCATGCACAGTCCAGCTACTGAAGATCAAGGTATGCCAAATGCCGTGTTACAGTCACCTTCTTGTTATGGAGAGAAAACACCTGACCAAAAGCAGCTCCTGGAAGGTCATGGCTTATTTCAGTTTACAGTCTCCAGGGAAAGCTTCATTATGGTGGAGAAAGCATGGCGGAACAGAGGCTAGGCATTACATCTGGGAAAAGCAAGGGGGGGGGGCCTGGGCTCTAACACTCTACAGCCTGTTTCCCCCCTCCAACAATAATCCTCCATGAGGCCTCACCTCCCAAATTGTCACCAGCTGGGGATTACGAAGATTAATCACAGACACATGAGGCTATGGGGGACATTTCACCTTCTAGTGATCATGTCCCCCAAAGAAATAAATATAGATTGTTTATCACCAAGAAATCTAACTCTGGGTACATATCCCTGAAACTGAAAGGAAGAATTCATACAGATATTTGCACACCCACGTTCATAGGAGCCCCCCCCCAAATTGAGGCCATCCAAATGCTTGTCAATAGGCAAACGGGTGACAAAATGTGGCGTATACTCAATAAAATACTATTCAACCTTAAAAAGGAAGGGATTTTTTTTTATATATGCTACAACATGATGGACCTTTAAGATATGCAAAACAAAATAAGCCACTCACAAAAAGAGAAACATTGCATGATTTGATTTATACAAGATGATTGAAGACACAAGCTTCATAGAGACAGGGTATCGTGATGGAGGCTTGGGGCTTGGGGAAGGGGGAATAGAATGTATTTAATGGGTGCAGTTACTGCTTGAAATAGACATTTTGGTAGTGACCATACACTGATATGAATGTACTCAGCATCAATGAATTGCATATTTACAAATGGGTAAATGATCAGTTTTCATATATGAAAATATAGATAATTGGAAATAAGCACTGCCTGTAATTTTCAGCATCCTAGCAAACTATTATGCTTCTTGTTAGTGTTTTTCTATTTTATGTACAATTTATATATAGTATTTATTTTCTTGATGTTATTTTGGAATATTTGATGCATTTTAATCTTTACCTAAGATATCAGAGTTTTATTTTATTCACTTTGTAGCCAGGCTGTCCTAAATTCATTCATTATGTAGACCAGGCCTTGCACTTGTAGTGATATACCTGCCTTAGCTTTTTGAGGGCTGGGATTATAGCTGTGAGCCACCATGCCTAGCTTTATATCATTACAATTTGAAAAATAATGTGATATTGAATGTCTTTGTGCTTTTAATTTATTTTCTTCATTAACTGATTAGAACACTTGCAAAGAAATCACTGAATTAAAGCCACGAGTCCTCCCCCCAGCCCCCACCCCCTTTGATCATTTAATGTATGGGCCAAGTTGGTTTTCAGAAGATCTGAGTTAAATTGTAATGCTATCAGCCTGGGACTATGGTGCTGTGATCATGTTTTAGGCTAGATTAGGCTCCATTATTCCAGTATATGATGATTTACTAGGGAAACATCTCTCATTATTTAAACAGTTCTCCAAGCAATTACAAAGGGAGATGAAATCATTTTTTATTTTATTATGTTATTGGTCACTACTAAGCATTTCATTGCAGACTTTGGAATATGGAAAACATTTAAGTTCTAGAACAGGACAGAGGTACCTATGATTTGGTGCTAATTTTTTTTTCCTCTGAGCACCAATGAGGGTGACAGTGAGATGAAAGATGTGGTATGGCTTTAATGGGGTCCCCTATGACACACTGTAGCTATATATGGGCCCTACACACATAAGTCCCTTAAGACACGCATTCTTTTTATATCATCCTTTCCTCTCGCCTGTCTGTCTTCCTTCTCTAGATGACCTGGAAGCTTAGTGAAGAAAAATAGTCCAGTCTATGCTTTTGAGTATATTTTGGGGCATTCGAGCACAATGCTTTGTAGATCTTGGACAATTAGTAGCTACTAATGTGGTTTTGGGAATATAACGAAGCAGTGTAAGATGAAGCAAGAACCCTCATTACCTATCAGTCTGTTATGGTTTGAATATAAAATGTGCCCCACAGGCTCACGTGGCTTGGTTCTCCTTAATGATAATATGGAAGGTTCTGGAACCTTTATAAGGTAGGACTTGGCTGGAAGAAATAGATCATTAGGGACAGGTCCTTGGGGGATATTTTATTCCTGGTCTCTTCTTGCTTCTTGGTTGCTGCTTCCTGGCCTCTATGAACTATTATCCACCACCAAGTTTACCTGGCTCATGCTAGGGGTTGGGGGCTGGGGGAGGGGCATGGGGACAATATATCAATAATCAATGTAGAAAATAAGTCATTTCCACCTCAGAGATTTACCTGAGTGGGGGAGCAGTTAGAATTTTGGTTTACTAGGAAAGTTAAACAGTTGCCTAAATCATAAAAGAGAAAAACTGAACAGAGAACTACCAATCCCATAAAGTTGTATTACAGCACCCTTCACCCACTAACCTGCAAGAAGACAAAACTCTAACTCCCATCTCCCCACAGACTCCTCGATTATGAAAGAAATGCTTGTAGAGCCGAACACAATGGAGAAAACTTGTTAGCACACTTAAAAAAATCTATAGTTTTCGAAGGCCAAAACGATGGAATCCATTGGAGGATTAGAAGTGGGAGGTTTTCAGAAAAGCCCCTCTCCCTGTAATGGTCAACGTGACCGCTGAAATGCTACCCAGAACTTGCAACTGGGACTTGAGCTAGAAGAAGAAAAAGACAGGTGGTTTGAAATTCTGAATAGAAAGAAAGGCACTGAGAGCCTTATTTAGTTTGAAATGACAGGAAAGAGAGAGATAAAAAGGTTCCTGGGGAGAGACAGAGAAAAGACCCCAGAGAATGGGAAAAGTCTCTCCAGTTTATAGACTTTGTAAATAGGAAGAAATCAGAAAAAAATCCTAAAATAGAAACTACAGTATCTTAACCATTTTGCATTATGATTTTCAGCTTACTTTAGATGCCTATTTTCTTGGCATTAAACCACTACCCCTAGGAGCCGAGGAGATGGCTCAGTAGCTAAAAACACCTGCTGCACAAACTTGGCTACAAGAGTTTAGGTTTCTGGAACCCAGGTAAAGCCTGATGCACGCAGCAGCACACGTATCTGTAACCCCAACATGCCCTGCAGTGGGAGGTAGCCAGGAGGATCTTGTAAGTCATGATCAGCTGGTTTGTCATTTGCAGTGGTAAGACTCTGTCTCAAGGAAGGTGGAGGTGAAGGGCCAATATTCCAGAGTTGTCCTTGGACCTCCATATGTGTGACACATGCATGTCCACACACACCAACAAAAAAATGATCTCTATAAGTTACTCACTCTACTTCTAAATCATTGATGCTCTTTAGCTAATCTGGTATAAGTAAACTACGTGAATGTGCTTTCTCTAGGCCACTTTAAAAACACATTTAAAAATTTATTTTTGAAGGAAGAGAGAGGAAGAAAAGGAGGGAGGTGGGGGGGGGGGAGAATGGGCACACCGGGCCTGTTGCTGCTGTAATTGAACTTCAGACTTAAAAGCCATTTTATGCATCTGGCTTCACATGGGTACTCGGAATGAAACCCAGGCTGGCAGGCTTTGCAAGCAAGTACCTTTGAACACTGAGCCATCTCCCCAGACTACAACTGACAAGTTATGATATTATTATAACTAAGTAACTTTGCAATGTTATCATTATCCAATGTGAGACAATTAACTAGGCAAGATTTGCAAGAGAGTCAATTTTGGCATCACTCAACCCGCAAACGGAGAGAGGAGTGAGCAATCCTTTGCTTGCTAGCTTGCTTTTGTCAAACCTTCAATGACCATCGTCTTTCTCTTTAAGAGTGTTCTTTTTCTCTGTTGTGGATTGAATTGTCTCTTCCTCCAAATTACAGATGGAAGCCCCACTACCTCAGAATGTAGCTGTATTCAGGAACAGGGTTTTGAAAGAGGTAACTAAGCTGAAACCAGGTCATACATGTGGGCTCTAATCCAATACAATTGGTGTCTGTAGAAGAAAGAGCAATCAGGACAGACAAGGCCAGGAGAGGCTACGTGAAGACATGGGAAAAACAGTGTTCTGCAAGCTCGGGAGAAAGCCAGCTCTGGTGAAACCTTGATCTTAAATATCCAGCTTCCAGAATTGTGGTAAATTTCTCTAGTTAATTCCACCAATTCTTTGTTACCAAGTAAACTAAACTACTTTTTTTTCTAATATTTTATTTATTTACGAGAGAGAGAGAGAGAGAGAGAGAGAGAGAGAGAGAGAGAGAGAGAGAGAGAATATGGTTGTAACAGGGCCTCTTGCTACTGCAAATGAACTCTAGATACATGTGTCAATTTGTGTGTCTGCCTTTGCATGGGTGCTGGGGAATCAAACCTGGGCCTTGCAGACTTTGTAAGCAAGTGCCTTTAACTGCTAAGCCACCTCCCCAGCCCCAACTTGTCTTCTGAGGACAGGAGATTTGTAGTAGGCTCTTCACTCAACATTATTTCAGACATCTTACCACTCCTATTATCCCATGACTTTGCTGTTCAGATAGATCCCTAAATCTTCACTTACTTATGAGCTACAGGCTCCAATGTAGCTCGCTGTAAAACTTTCTCTTGTCAGTCCTGAGGACACTCTACACTTAATGGATCTGAAATAGCTCCTCCTTAGATGTGACAGATTTACTCATGTCACCTATATTGGGGGTCACCTGGGCTGGAGACTCTGGAGCTGTTTGTAATTTTCTTTCTTTCTGCTTCTCACAGCTAAGCAGCTACTCAATCATGCTGAGATATTCTTTTCTTCTCCTTGGCATTCTCTCTGCCTCTACCTTGCTCAGGTCCTAGTGCATCTGCCTAGGCTAGTCTCCAGTGAACTTCTCATTGGCTTCCCTGCTTCTGGATTTACCTATTGGCTGGGCAGGTTACAGTCACTCTAACTAATCAGTTCATCTTTATATCTGCTAACAGGAGGTAGCCTACTTGGAAGGTCCTGGAATATGTGGGCTCTGAACACCATCATCCGTACACATTTCTTCCATTTCTAAGGATACTGGCCATGCCTTGAGTTCAGTTCTTGAGAGGGACTCTCTTCTTCCCATCTCATTGATTTTGCTCAAGCCAGATTCTCTTCTTGGAAATCTTCGTTTACCTGTCTTACCTATCCATCAAAGACAATTGCACATGTAATTCCACTGGGGATCATTATTTGGACACCAGCTAGAATCCTCTACCTCCTCAAAGCTCACATGTCCTGTGTCCCTGTCTCTCTAGAGCAGCAGGGACCGTGGATTCAGAGATGGTGCAGCTCAGCTCCTATCTCTGATCACAGGCTCCAGCCATAACAATCTCTCTTCTCCCGGAGATCTACGAGATCTACGATAGCACTGTCAGATCTATTCTAAGTTCTCTTTGGAGTATATTTTTTTTCCAGAAAAAAGCCTTTAAAGGCACAAGGACTGGCTCATGGTAAACTGAAAAGAAAATGAGCTATTATAATTATAAGCAAGTAAAAAACTATACCAATTATATCCCATAACATTCTCAGGGTTCAATTTTGGGGCATATAATATAACTTTCTTATCAGACTCTACTCATTAAAGTCCAGGCTTTCCTCTTACTCCCTCCCCCATCTTACATAGGACAATATGTAAAAGAAACACCTTACAAATGTTCTGTCCAATTAAAAGAGATATAGCCCTTCTTAAGTGGTCACCATGTGTTTTAACAGGTAATTAGATAAACCTGAAGGTAGAACTTCTCAAAAATGTAGAAACATCTGCTTTTGGATTATAGGCAGACTTTATTTTATTGTTTTACATTTTTTCAGATTTGAAAAATAGTTGTGCTCCATAAATACCCCAGTATGAGTCATGTCTTCACCAAACAGCTGCTTACCCATGAGCTAAATGTGTTTCCTTTTAAGTTATACATGTAAACAAGGTTTCTTCCTTGTCTCTCTTCTCCCCCCTGGTGCCAGAGAAAACTAATAATGTACAAACACTTTGGGGAAATATTTAAGAGGTAAAGTTCTATTTCCGACATGGGGAATCTACGAGATATGATACAGCAGGAAGCTATTGTTGCTCAGAGCAGTTAGCTGTTTGTATAAGCTTGGTTCGTTCCCCTAATGCATCTCCCCACAGACAACTCCAAAGCATCCTCGCTCTGTCCATTCCAGCCGGTCTCCCAAGGCTCCCATTTAGGACTCATCTCTGTAGTCTGTGGACTCATTTCATCTCTAGTTACCATCACCTGCCCACTATGCAGGCTGGTGGTCTGTGTTAAGAACCATTGGCATAAGCCATTTTATTTCAATCAATACAAGGGGCTGACAAGTATTCTTCTTAATTCTTTTGTAAAGTCGCAGCTACACACAACTCTGACAATTAGTAGTTTTTGGCTTTCACTTTCAATTCTTCATTCTTTTGAATGATACCATTGGAAATGTCTGTCTCAAATACTATTGTCCAACTGCCTGCAGTGACTTGGGTTTAAGAATCTTATTTCACCTTAACAGGACTAATATATTATTAGAGACAAACTCGTGTTTGGCCATGAATATATGGTTTGCATTATTCTCTCCGGTCTAAGTGGGCTCAATCAAATCATCTTCTTTATAAATTGTTAACATCAACCAGGAAGTGGTTCCCTCCTATGAAAGCCTACAAGATTGGGAAGGAAGAGGTCTTGAATTTCTTGAAAACCAAAGGAAAAGAAACTGACACTGTTTTCTTGAGTATCCTTCATAGTTTTAGCTATTCTCATCACCAGCCTAATGTGGATGTCCCCAGCTTCCAGAAGACCCGAGTAAATGCCCCAAGCTGACATTTAGCTACTATCCATCCACATGACTGTACTTTGTTGAAATCTCCTGTTTTCTTATACCAGTTGGTGTCTGATCCGAGGCAGCTACCCAGCCCTTCTCTATAACACCCTGCTCCCATTAAAAAAAAAAGTTATGCGATTTGTAGCTGATGAGCTCATGTCTGACCCAGGAAAACTCATCTGGACCAGACATTAGATGGTATCCTCATATTGTTCAGTTACTGGGTAAATATTTGGAGCCCAACCTTGTAATGAAAACATTTCTAGGTTTACTGGTTATTTTCCGAAGAGCGATCTGAAAGTGCTAGCTTTGCGGATGAGAACACCCAGGGTTTACTTTTCTTATCTGTGAAAGGGTGGGGGCCCGGGCTCCAGAATCTTCTCTGCAAGCTTGTGGAAAGGGAGTAACTTGGTTCCACTTCAGGCTGAACCCCCAAAGCTTAGTCTATAAAGTTCACACCTCCCTAGACTATCTTTTTCTCTAGGGAGGATTTTAGAAATGGATTTTACTACTTCAAAAAATAAGCTTGCTCTTCTTGGCCAATCATTTCTCCTGATGCCTGAATCCCCAAGCCCCTGTTCTGGTAAGCACCCCCTCACCCCAGCCCAATTGAGCTGGGATGGAGGGAGGGGAACCCTAACTCCACAAGGGCATTCTACCCCTACCTGGCAGGAGCTCTCTGCACTTCCTTCTCTTAATCTAATAAAGTCTCTTTAAACCTTAAAAAAATAAGCAGGAAAACCGCATACTTAAATGAGTGCTAATCTTTCATTCTATCCTTAATCCAATTATAACTATAATTGCAAAAAAAGCTGACTAATGTAACAATAGTAAGCAAATTACTTTGGACCTGCTCTGGGTGAGGCTTTGTATAAGATACTTTATATATAAACTCATTTAAGCCACAGAACAGTACTATGACCTAATTATATAATCTGTACAATTATTAAGGTTCAAAACTATGTTCAGATATACTTATTTTCACCTTTGCCATTTCCTTAGATACATTTGAGATTTTAATTTATTCAACACTGACATTCTTATAAGTCATTAATGAAATGTTACTCACAATATTGTCTTTTGTGGACTCTAAAGATTTTGAGGCATACTTCAAAGAGCATTTTGTCATTAACTCTTGGATTTCACAATGAAAACTTGACCAAGTAGCTAAGGTATGCATGTACTTTCTCTATAACCTCTTTTTCTCTTTGTTTCTTCATTTTCAACCAAGATATTGAATTTGTTTGCTTTTAAAAATATTTTATTTATTTGTTTTTGAGGAAAGAGAGAAACAGAGAGAGAGAGAAAGGGAGGGAGGGAGGGAAGGAGGGAGGGAGAGAGAGAGAGAGAGAGAGAGAGAGAGAGAGACAGACAGACAGACAGACAGACAGACAGACAGACAGAATGGGTGCACCAGGTCCTCCAGCCACTGCAAATGAACTCCAGATGCATGCACCACTTTGTGCATCTGGCTTTACATGGGAACTGAACCTGGGTTGTGAGGCTTTGTAGGCAAGCATCTTAACTGCTAAGCCATCTCTCCAGAACAAATGGATTTGGCTTTTAATGTGGACATGAGGTCTGAGTGGTTATGACTGTATATGGACATTTCCTAAGCATCAGATAACTGTCAGCTTAACTGGGGTGAAACCATGATACAGATCTCAGTATGACATCCAACTTCTTTGTCCTTTTCACTGGAGGAGGTGGCAGGTCCCTTGCATGTCCCCAGCCACCCTGTCAGCCCCATCCATTTGCTCTAGTGTGGGAGGAAGGTCTCTGGCTGAGCCCAGTTTGGGTCTTTGCTAGTGGAGGGTGCTTCTCTCATTCTCTGAATCCAACAGAGCTGGGCAGTGGGATTGTGGGCAAGTATAACTGTATGAAGTAAGGAGAAGCCTCTTGGGAGTTTCTGTGTTTTCAGCTGTGCATTGATTCCTGTACCTGTGTGGGTTAGAACAGGGGTGATCAGCAGGTGTTTTCTAAAGGCTGGACTGGAAGAGGAGGAACACCTACTAACCATTGTGCTGTCCACAAATACATCATGATCTGATGGCCAGAGCTGAGAAACAAATTCAAACAGAATGACTGGACTGACCACATGAGTTCTCTGTAGCATGAAGCTTCTAGCCCAGACCTTCCTACTCATTCTCCATGTACACACTGACTTGTCATGGTCTTGATGTTTAACTTAAAATTTAAAAAATCAAATCAAAATAAGCCTGTATCTTTAAAACACCAGTCCATTCTGTTTTTTTTAAATTTTTTAATTTTTATTTTTTTTCTGTTTTTTTAAAAAATATTTTATTTTATTTATTTATTTGTAAGCAGAGAGATACATATGAAGAGAGACAGAGAGAAAGAGAGAGAGAGGCAGAGAGAGAAAGAGAGAGAGAGAGAGAGTATGGGCACACCAGGGCATGTGCCACTTTGTGCATCTGGCTTATGTGGGTACTGGAATTTGAACCCAAGTCCTTAGGCACTGGAGGCATGTGCCTTAACCACTGAGCAATCTTTCCAGCCCCCATCCTGAGTTTTGATGCATTTCAATGAACATCTTGTTTAGATTTCTCAACAAAGGTTCAAATGACTAGAATTCAATCAAATTCTCATATATATGTGATTGCACATCATCATCTCTCCATACTTTTGGTGGAGGGGTAATGAGAGAAGAAAGAGGGAAAGATGGTTGGATTACAGGGAAGTCAAAGCCTCAAGCTGAGGAGGGAATTTCATCAGGAATTTCAGACTCTGCCCAGAGGAGGGGTGGATCCTGGGGGCAGAGCTCTGGAAATCACATCACAGGGAGAGTGGGTGGTCCTGCCTACTGTGAGGTCAGTGCTGGAAGACCCAGACCTCTGGGTGTCTCTTGGGAGGCTTTCTACCCCAGCAGCCTGGATATCAGGGAGGTATTTGCTGAAAGACACTCTTCTTCCTTCTCCGCAGAACACTGGGGCTCAGACAGCTGGAAATACACAATGCAGTTTCCCACATTGCTCCTTTAATATGGTAATACCCCACCCACTCTCCAGACTGGGCCTCTCACAACTCATCCTAGTCATTTCCTCACAAAAATGATAACTATTTCACGCAGCCATTTTCAGAGCGGCTATTGACTCTTTCATTATAACTAACTGCTTTAATTCTTTTTTTTTTTTTTTCAGTTTGGTTCTGGCTTGACATTTTCTCTCTTGCAGACCATGGAACCATTCATTTCTTTGTAGTATTCCTAACATGACAAATTGAAGAGATTGTATCTCCAGACACTGGGCTTTTATGTCACAGAATAGCCTTCTCTTTGGATGGCAAATCTAATAACAGGTGGCTCTCCTATACAGGAGGGAATCAGATTAATAACACACTGAAATCTCCTTTTATTCTTCATGGTTTCTTTCCATATGCCTTAAAAATCAGCTTTCTTAGTTTGTTTTCTTGTACTACCTTATTCATATTGGTCTCTACTATTTTAATGCTTTAAAAAGCATCTTTTGAAAAAACATTCTTGTTAGGAACATCCCTGGTTCACTCACTCTTTTGCAAAGTAGGGAAGTTTGCTGGCCTTAGTTGCTCCTTCGAACTCACTGTTTAGAATTTTTTTTTTAAACACCCATCTGGAGCTGGGAATATGTCTAAGCAGGTAAGAGAGCTTACCATGGTAACACGATAGGGTTAGACAGGGCCTGAGTTTGAACCCCAGCACCAACATAAAAAGCCTGGGCATGACCATGGATTCTTATAACCCCAATCCTGTGCGTGTGTTGGGGGGGTGATTGTTGGAGACAGGAGAACTCCTTGTTGGTCAGCCAGTCTGAACAAAAATAACAGCTAAGGGTTCAGTCAGAGACTGTCTCTCTCTCAAGGAACCAACATAAAAGAGCGAGAGAAGAGAAACCGCCCCCATGTTCTTCTCTGGCCTCTGTACACACGTACATGGGATTCACTCATTGTAATGGTTAAGTTTTGTTGTCAACTTGACCTTTCAAGTAATCTTGGGTGGGCCTCTGAGGATGTTCACAGGAAGGCAGCCTCTCAGTAGGGGGCAGGATGTCAGGAAGCTCAAAGGAGCTGGAAGTAAACATCCTTTCCTGTGTGGGCAGTGAAGGAAGGAAATTCCAGAGACTCAGGAAGCCATTAAGTCTGGTGAAGGATTGTAAGACCTCCCACCCTAAGCCTATATAAAAGGGAAGAAATTCTCTCCTTGCTCTCCTGCCTGTTCCCTGTTCTGTGTGTGTGATGTAGGTGATGGGTTTTGCTCTCTGCTCGGACCTGTGAAAGAGGACCAGCCTCTTTCACTTTTATGGGACTTCTCCTGGATCTGTAGCTTGAATAAATCCTTTCCTCCCATAAACTGTGCCTGGTTTGGAGATTCATCCCAGCGGTGTGTGGCTGACTGCGACACTTATCTAAATCCACACATGCATACACTACACTACACACCACACATACTATACATACACATGTAAAGAACAAAACCACACACATCTTTCAGCCTTTCTTGTTTTCAAAATGAATACTTCACATAAAAGTCACTTATTTAAATTGGATGCCATAAATATTAATTTGCACAATCTGGAAATATATTAGTATTAATTAATATACAAATAAAGAAGGAATTAAAATTTCCTTGAATAATTTTTTTTGCTAATAGGGGTCCCTATAAGAGTTTTAAGATTTATTTGCAAAGCCAGGAGGAAAAGAGCTCCACTCTCACGAGAACCCAGTACTGTTAAATCTACAACTAAGGAAACCCAGTGCGGCCTCTCCTGCAAGCGGTTAAGAAGACAGCAGGGTAGGATCGGGCTGGGCTAAGAAAGCTGCAAAGATCACAGACAGGTCTTATTCTTCTGCCTTTTCTTGGTGAGATACAGAAAAGCAAGCAAGCCTTCCATTGGTTCTCATCTTTGCCAGCGATCTGACCTGGGGAGCAAGCAGATGAGGGGACAAAGACAGACCAGCCAGAAACCCATCCAGGTGCAGCAGCCATTAGGGTAGGAGAGATTCAAGAATCAGCAGAGCAGCAGAAAGAAGGAAAAAGAGCCTGGAAGCGAAGCCTCTTGAATAAGTAGGAGGCTCTTAGAACGGAACAACAGAAGAAATGACATAAATGCATTAAATTTGAAGGCAGCATAGACTTTTTGAAGGAAGACCATTGGCTTTTATCCACCTCCTTTCTCCAGCGCTTCCTCCACATACAAGTGAAAAGTCATCAGCCTTGAATGACAGCGTTCTGGGAAAGACGCCACTGAGATTTCCTTTTCTTTTATCCTTTGGGTAAAAATCAGGAAGGGGAAGAAACAAGGGGTTAAGAAGGAGAGTCATCATTGATGAACGTGATTGAGCTTTGTTTCTGTAAGTTTGAAGTCAATTATTCCACTATAAGAAAAGCTATCAATGAAGCAGGCCAGAAGGGTTAGACCGCAGTGGTCCAGGCTGGGCTGATTGACTTAGCAAGGGGTGAATGGGGACTCCATGAACACAGGAGAGAATGAACCTTGTCATCCTTCGCCCCAGATGCCTGTCTGAGCTCTCTTAACATCAAGGCGTGTTAAACCCACTTAAAAGCTTGTCATGTAGAGACATCGAGAGGAAAATAGCTGCAGACTTTTATGTAGCAGAAAATGTTTCCCATTGAACGACACCAAAGATACATGAGGAAGGGAGCCAAAGGTTCCACCTCAAAGCCTGGTCAGGAAGAATATCCTTAAGTGATCCCTTCCTTTAATTTGGTGAGGAAGTTGTGAATGAAATAAAAAGACCAGGGCAGACCCACAGAGGCGATGTCCAACATCCAGACTGTACTCCTTCAGGGTCCCCATCAGGATGTCGGCCCTTTACTCTCTGCCCTGGTGACTGAGGTCAAGCTCTGACCACAGCAGAGAGTGGGAGGGGCAGGCCATCCTCACAGGACTCAGAAGCACTGCTTTAGCTTTTTGCCCCTTCAGACCCAGGGTGGTCACAACTTTCCACCCACCGTGCAAACAGCCCCTTCTGTGGATTCACCTCAACTCTCTTGCAAGTTTGATTTTCTTTTCTTTCTTTTTTCTTTTTGAACATGGAATTCTGATGGAAACCAAACTTATCTCAAACCAGACAGAAGTCACAGAGGGCTGAAACTTCTAATTGCAAAAGCTTCTATGATTGCTCCTGTCCACAGACAGGAGGGCAAGCCGCTTGTTATATTTATGATTCTATGAAAACAGGCTACAGAAATTCCAAAGAAACGAATCAAAATTAGCTAAGACAGATTGTATTAGTCACACACCTTCATAATTACTCCAACCCCTTGCTGCTGTATGACACATTCCAAACAGTCTTCATGAACGGCTCCAAACTAAATCACCAGGGTATATAGAATGTATTTCTTATTGACATTTAAGCAGGTCAAATCCACAGTTCAGAGCCTAGCTCATGTCACACTTACAGATTTTTAAGAAGAGAAAGGAATGACTTGCTACTTGCCTATTAGAAAATTATTTACACATTAAAAAGACTCTGGTCTGGGTCCGTGGCTTACTTAGGGGGTTGCAGCGCGCATCAACTCCCCGTTCACCCACGGGAGCTGGGTGAGCAGCGGCTTGGAATAGCCGTGAGCCGACGAGAGATGAGACTCTCAGGAGAACGCGGCAGTGGGAAGTTCTCATTTTATTGGTAGATAACAGTTGTTTTTATAGAGAAAAGTCAGAGGTAGAAGCATAGGAAGCAAGATCTGTGGGCATCTCATGAGTTTGATTGGTAGGGGCCAGTATCCTAATTTACATAGAAAAATTGAGGGGGCTACGTGACTCTATACATGGATAGAATGGTGATGTTAGCAGAGGAAATGAACCCTTTAGGTTTGTTATTTGCAGTTGGAATAAGTTAGGCTTTGATCTGCTTATCTTATCGGGGGACAGCTGTGGCCTGCCTAGGGGCTTTGGAGTTTTCAGGATTGCTAAGATTTACAGGGGCCCTCGGACTTTGCCTCAACTTCCTTATCAGAAGGAGACTGTCCCAGAAGCCTGCCAGACTCAGCAAAACCCTACATCCTCCATGCCTCATTAGCAGAGTACCACACTCTGGGAGGCAGTGGTCTGTTCTGTTTCAGTCTGGTATATAAATACCAGATAGTTTTACCATTACAGAATATCCATGGTCTATGGCCAACACCTTGCAAAATCTACTACAAAGTCACTGTTCACAAGAACTTTACCCATTTAATGAGACTAAAATACTGTAGAGTGTGGAGGTACACATGCCTGTAATCCCAGCACTCAGGCAGCCAAAGCAGCAGAATCAAAAGAGTCAGAGACCAGCTTGGTCTAGATAGCAACACCCTGTGTCTCAGCAAAGCAAAGCAAACACAAATAGTTCAGAACATGGTGAATACTAGCTTTAGAATCTCAGTTTTGACTTGTTAGTGTTTGTCCATGCTTCTTGTAGGTAGTTGCTGGCATCCTGTCTTGCTTATTTAGTATATCTTTTTGATTTGGGTTTTGATTGAGTCTGATTGAATTAAAGATAGGTTAAAAAGCTGAACGATGAGAATTAAAAATGTGTTTGCTAGCATTCTCAAAAGTGACTGGGGTGGACTGGTTTCGTGGTTAAAGGTGTTTGCTTGCAAAGCCTGCCTGCTGGGTTCACCATTAGCCAGATGTGCTAAGCTGAAAATGCGTCTGGAGTTCATTTGCACTGGCCAGAGGCCCTGGCATGCCTATTCTCTCTCTCCCTGTAATCGCTCTCAAATAATTTTTTAAAAAGTGAATGAGGGAGCATGCCTGCAAGCGTGAAGGAAAGGAACGGTGGGTGTCCGTGACAATGAGGCAGCAACTGAATGCTAGGTTGGCACTTGAGGTGAGGATTATAAATTTTTGTTTAGGACAATGTGAGGAAAAGGTTGTCACCAAGCTCACCTTTTGGGCAAAGGGTCTCTCCATGAGCTTGTGGATAATATCCACATGACCCATACAGCTTCAGAAAATGAAGGTTAAACTTTATTTTTTTTTTTTTGTTACATTTGCACCCCACTTGCTTGCTTAAGTTTGATTGGTGAAGCATTCCAGCCCCATAGAGAGCTCTGAGCTAGCAACACTGCCCCCTTGTGTTTGCTCACTTGGGTGCAAGATGAATAAAGAAAAAAAATTTAATTTTCATCTCAACATTGTTACTGCTGTATTCTGTTTGACAGCGTATAACATTTTCCCCCCGTGGATTAGTTAGATATTATATTTATTTTACTGACAAGAGATGAAATCATAACATTTTCATTAATGAACAAAAACAAAAGTCTAGATAGTAGGAAATAATTTCTATCTTAATGAACTAAAAAAAAATCACTTAATATTTTTGAGAGTCCATTAAACAAGGCAGGTAAGAAATCCATATTAAGAGTAATGTCGGAGTGATGGTAATTTTGTTTTTAAATTTTAAAGTTTCTGACATTTAGAATGCTGGAGAGAATTCTAATTTGTTATAGTAAATATTATTGAGAAAAAAAAGACTTACAATTTTTGTAAATCTAGTGTGGATCTGCATTTTATTTTATTCAATCAATGAATTTAAAGCAAATTTGTTCTTATAGATGAGGAATACTATTTAGAACTGTAGGCATAGTTTTAGTGAATTTAAAATAAAGCCTTTTTAGTAGTATAAAAATTGACCTGAGATAATGACAAATTTTCGATTATGAAAGTTTGAAAATTTCAGAAGAGATTAATTAATTTATATTTTCCAACAGCAGTTTACATACCATTGGTGGTAAGATAAAATGACTTTGGGTGATGCAAGTCGATAGGATTTTAATTGTAATGTATAATGAATAATTGTGAAATGCAACTGAGATATCAAATCTACGATTTAATGGAAATTAACCCTCAGGCCTGTTATACACATGTTGTATACATGGATTACACTGTTAGGCTCATGAATCTGTAGTCCTGTTGACTCTGCTATGAAGGTGAGTTAGAAATATACATTTCAAGCTGAGTAGGGTGGCTTACACTCTTAGTTCCAGCACTAGGCTGAGGCAGGAGGATTACCATGGGTTCAGCATCAGCATGGGATACAAAGTGAGCTCCTGTCTCAAGAAACCAAAATAAAAAAAAATAGAGTACATTTCAGAGTTTCCTAAAGCCTAGATTTTGCTATTTTCATCACTCTGGGGGCAATTGAAAATATTCCTCTGTCCAATACATTTAGAGAGAGAGAGAGAGAGAGAGAGAGAGAGAGAGAGAGAGAGAGAGAGAGAGAGAGAGAGAGAGAGAGAGAGAGAGCGCACCAGGCATGTCAGGACCTCGAGCCACTGCAAACAAACTTCAGATGCATGCACCACTTTGTGCATCTGGCTTTACATGGGTACTGGGGAATCAAACCCAGGTCATTCTGCATTGCAGGCAAGCACCTTTAACTGCTGAGTGGTCTCTCCAGCTTGAATAGACATCTTTTCAAACAGAAATCTTTGAAATCGGCCTTTTTAGTATATTTTTACTTTCCTAATATGGGCACAATATTATTTGAGTAAATATGAGGGCTCATATTGTTAAAGGCATTTGTTTGTGAAGCCTGACAGCCTGGGTTTGATTCCCCAGTATTCATGTAAAGCCAGATGCACAAAGTGGCGCGTGCATCTGGAGTTCATTTGCAGTGGCAGGAGGTTCTGGTGTGCCAATATCTGTTCTGCCTCTCCGTCTCTCTACTTGCAAAGAAACAAACAAACAAACAAAAAATATCAAAAAAGTTATTGACATAGTTTATATCATTTTTATTTTTGTTTTTTTTTGCCATCTGGCATATATTTTATATTTACACTCATCTCTACCTGGCTTAGCAACATTTCCAAAGCTTGGTAACAATCTATGTCCAATACTGTTTGAATAGCATAAAGCTAAGGATGCCATTAGATTAAATTCAAGTTTTGGCAAAAATTCCCCATTCATGGTGCTGTCTAAATCTATCTAAAAGTAGATGGCCGTGGCCTTTATGTGACTTGGAAGTTATTATTTATCGTCATCAATATCCAATGCATCACTAAAGATTTTCAAGTGGTTACACTGTTGTTTTAAGGTTTCCTCTTCATTTGATAGACATTTATAAAGAGACACATCGCATCACCTAATTGATTACATGGATTAGTTTGGATGGGGAGACAAAGTCAGTGTTGGATCTCTTCCCTTCGTTTGATAATTTAAAATGATAATTTTGGAGCTGGAGAGATGGCTCAGCGGTTAAGGCACTTGCCTCCAGTGCCTAAGGCCCCGGGTTCAATTCTCCAGTACTCACATATGCCAGACCCACAGGGTGGTGGCCCTGGTGCTCTCTCCCTCTCTCTATCTCTGTATTTCTCTGCTTGAAAATGAATAAATATTTTAAAATGATAATTTTGGTTTCCTTGTATCTTTTTCAGGCACAACCCATAGCATTTTATTTGTATATCATTAAAATTTATAAATTTTAATGCATCTGTTGTTTTTTTCAATCCATTACAGTTATTATATTTACCATGCTCCATATCTTCCCTGAGAGTTCAATGCCAGGAAGCCTATGATACCCCCCGGCTCCTTCAGCTTGTTCCGGATCACAGATCTGCAGTCACCCACTGTCCAAGGAGCCCCTGGCAGGCTTGATACAGGAGATGGGGGTAGATGGCATGGTTTTGGGATGAGGGGCTGAGAACTTTCTAAGTCGTCCAGAGAACAAAGGTAGGAAACTTTTCTTTTAGAAAGACCATTCCCAAATTGATAATGATACTTATTCAACTGTGAGTGGGGATTATTTTTTATTGTCTGCTTCTTTCTTTGATCACATTTCAATTTTCTAATCTTATGTTTATTACTTGGTTTCTCCATAACGCACACACACAAAATGTGACAGTGAGTGCCGGACAACACAGGCAGGAAAATGATGACAGCAACCACCAGCTTTAGATTATTTTTGGCCATGGGACACACTTTTGTCAAGTCCCTTGAGAGTCTCCTCTTGGTGTCGTTACGCCACCTACTGGATAGATAGGTGTAATTGTCTCATTTTACTTGAGATGTTTACAGAGGCCTTCCTGTCTAATTTCGTTTTATGACTATGTGAAGTTTGATATGACTCTGAAGTCAAATTTATAAGATGCATCTAGTTTCTATCTCTGTCTTTATTCTATTTCCTTCTTCCTAACTAGATGGTTTCATTTTTAAGTGCTGTGCCTTACTTTCTCATTCACACATCAATGTATAACTATATAACATTAGCTTATATCTGGGTATTGTCACTACCTCCTTCTTTTATTAGGTAAATGGTAGCCTTCCTCCTCCTAAATACCGTGTACATATTATTTCATATAGAGAAAAGCTCGTGTGTAAGCTGTATTGTAACTTGAAATGGTAAATTTTGCATTATTAATCTGAAAATCGATTTCTTTAAATAAGTGGACTAAGGTGAATTTAATTTATTTTATCATTTTAATGTCAAACAATGACTTTATATTTCTTATATTTCTACTTTATATTGATATTTTCTGTGTTTTAGATGTTGTTTCTTCTATAATCAATGAAGGACCACAAGAAATGAGGTCACTGAAACTCAGTTCTTTTTCTTTATGGTGTTAATAATTTTTAAATTGTTATTTTTCCCCATTTGCTCAAGATAATGGCATGCATGGTGACATCACACATGGTGACATATAGCTCATCTAGGGAGACAGTCCTGCCTCTGAAAGGTCCTCTTCCATTCTGTTCTCCTCTATCTTCCCTTCTTGCCTCCTGAATTAATCTGTTATTTTTCTCATGTGTTATTTTATCTAGCCCCTGACAGTCAGGGTTAGTCAACAAACAAACAAACAAACAAATGAAAAAAGAGATCTTCCAGAGTTGGAAGAGGAGAAATAGTGAGTTACAGAAGAGATATTAGTGGCAGTGGATTAATTTTGCCTACAGTGTATAATACCCAGGGTGTAAACACTTTTAGCTCTCGTTCAACAAAGTTATAATAAAATCACCAAGAAATCAAGCTATAAATAATAGGGCACCCTTTTGTTCAGTGCTGGTGACTGTACCCAGAGCCTTGCACGTGACAGACAAGGGTGTTTTCCTACTGAGTAGCACATCCCCAACCCTGAAGCTTATTTCCAAGTGAAAATCTTCATGTTGAACTTGGAAAAAGGAAAGATAATATTGATTTCTGATGAATTTTTATACAATGACAATTTCCTTCAAGGACTTCTTTCTAAAAATTATGGTTCCAAAAAAATAATCAGGTGGACCCACAGTTGCTTCTAGAGAGGTGTGTGTGTGTGTGTGTGTGTGTGTGTGTGTGTGTGTGTGTATTAGATAGATGTGAGAAGCAGGCAGTTTGCTTTGAGGCGCAGCTGAGCACCCCCACAACCTTTTCTATTTTAATTGAGGGTATCTGGGCTCACCAGGTTCCATTCTTCCCATACTTTTCCACATCTGGACTTACTGTGTTTAGTGCCCTTGTCATTCACCAGGAATTCTCTGGAGCAGACACGCAGACCTTCTGGTGACATGCAGTAGACCCCAGAGAGGAGATGTAACCTGTGAGAAGCAGAGCACATGTTTTAGTCTTCTGGTCACAGGCGAGTAGAGCACGAGGGGTGATCAAGTGATAAGAAGTGAGGAGTCCCACGACTGTTTCTTTGCACACCTTGAACCTCTTTGATCATGTCTATTTAACTCAAGTTTGATAAGTATGAAAGTGATCTATTTCTCTCAACTTTTATTCTTACAAATGTTATGTTGTTTTAGTGTAATCTCCTTTACAGTCCTAGCCCCGGTGTTCAGATTTTATTTCATGAGTTTAACAAACATCTGATTAGCAAGTATCTGTCTCGTTTCTGTCCTGAGTATCACAGTATTGGGGACCCTGGTGTCGGGATAGTGAGTGTCACTTGTCTTCAGGAATGGACAATTCAGCAGGTTGACATGTGCACCCTCGCTCACTGTCCCTCCCCCCAGGGCATCTGTATCTTTCTGTCCATCCCTATGTAGATGGATGCTCTCTAGGGACCTCCCTCCTCCTGCCTGGCCCACACAGCTTCCATCAGCCTGAAGGGCAAAGTCTCTATAATCCAATTTTGCACTATCTGTCCTGTAACCAGAACATCACAATAATGGCTATGCACCAAGATCAATTGATAATTTGGGGATGAAGTTCTATTTATTTTTTGACACGGATGCCCAGAAACCTCAGCATTCAGCAACATTCTCCTTGGGGTTTTGATACTTGAAGACTCTTAACCTTCCACTCACTATACAGATCTGTGATCATCATTCTTCAAAAATATCACACACCTTGGAGCCTGGCTCCCACTCAGCCTGCTCCTGTCTCTCCCCTTATATTGCCCAAGGGAAAATGCCATGCCTCATTCATCTTTGTCTGAAAAGCTGAGTGTTGAATGAACTGCCCAGTTCAACCCTCACCCTTCCCCTAATCCTTAAAGTCTCAGCATTTCAACCTATAGGCATAGGTCCCATAGCAGCCTCTTTCATGCATTTATTGATTTTTACGTGTGTGTGTGTGTGTGTGTGTGTGTGTGTGTGTGTGTGTGTGTGTGTGCCAGAGTCTCTTGTTGCTGCCAATGAATGTTCATCTGGCTCTCTGTGAACCGGGGTCATCAGGCTTTACAAGCAAGTACCTTTAACTTCCAGGTAAGGGGCAATTTTTCATTCCTTAATTACCCTTCGTACTTAACTCTCTTGATTATGTTAGCATCCCCATGCCGTTCTTATATGACCATGAGAATCAAGGTCAAGACATGTTCCTTGCCACTTTTGTGATTATTTGACCCAATCCTTTATACCTCAGGATGGAGTGTCTCAGTCCTTGATACATCTCCATTTGATTGTGTATTCACCTCTTCTAACTTTAGTAAAAGGGAAAATAATTTACCTTCAGTCACCATCACTAGCCCTTGCCTATCAGGTATGATACACTTCGGGTCTGGAGTATCCCCCCAAGAGTCCATGTGTTGGGGACCAGCATCCCTTCCCCCCATCCATATGGTTTCTACAGTGAGGACAGGGATTGTGTTGGAAGCAATCACCCCCCAATCTTAAGCTAGAGAAAGTCCAAGAAGAGTCTGCATCCTCTTCTGCACTTGGGAATGGATTCTATCATGTCCCCTTCACACTCTCTGCTTCCTACTCCCAGGGGTTTATCTGGTTCTCTGATGAGAATGGGGGTACTGGTTGAATGTCACCCCTTGAGGCAGCTCTGCTGTGTCTTTTCAGGAGCAGCAGTGAGAGTGGAAACCATGGACAGCCTAACCTAGCAGCGTCTTGAGTCCTAGGTCCCTAGGGAAATCGGTTTCCTGTTCTTTAAATTGCACACGATGCTCTATGCGCTGGGAAGTTCTGTGCTGGAACTTTCTTTGGCAGCAGGGACATAGGAGTCTGCCCTCTTTATGTGACTCCTTTCTATATCGACTCTCCAGCTCATGGTCCTGTCATGCCTCAATGCTAGCGTTCTCCACACAAGTGCCACCTTCAAGGACAAGCCCAAAGAGGAGGTTTCAAAACAACCAGAAGAAAATCAATTCTTCAACTGTTTGTATTTATTACTGCTAACATCTTGTTTGGTGATGCCAGTTGTTCTAGATGCTTCTACTTAATCTCCTGCATTCCTGTTTTCCCTTCTCAGAGTATCAATGCCATTATTTCAAGATCCAAACCCTTTTCCTGTCTCCTTATCTTCATCATTAATTCGTTCATCAAACATTTACTGAATACTTACAACACTGGCTCTCTCTTGCTAGAGAAAAAGAGCACAAAGATGTAAAAAAAAACCCCCAAAACTCTAACATCAAAAAGTTTCTCACTTAGCATGGCTGTGCCAAGTGAACAGGCCGAGACCACCTTTGCCCTAAGAGTTCCAAGAGGGCAGAGGACAAGGCACAGAGAAAGCTCAGAAGGGGCACAGGCAGGCTTGCATGGAGTAGAGACAGAATTCTTCTTAGAGGCTCCATGAGGCACAGGCTGTCTAGGGACTTCCTAGCTGGTCAAGGGCTTAACTTCCCGATACAGCAAAGGGCATCTGAAGGCAGAAATAAGACAAACAGCAAGTCCATTGGGATGGATGGTGGGGAAGAATCCTCCCCATGTGTCTTGCCCACTTACCTATCCTTCACCCCATCAGAGGAGTGAATTTTCCGAAAAGCTGATCTTATGTGACACACACACACACACACACACACACACACACACACACACACACACACACACACACATTGTTAGATTTAGGTGGCCCATGACAAAGTTCAAACTATGTCTAGCCTTGAAGGTCCACTTCCCCCACCTCACCTCTGCCTCTCTCAGACTAACAAGGCCACATTGTCTGGCTGACGCTGGTCTCGAAACATGAGTTCTGCAGGAGGGACTATGAGCTGGGTCTGGGCATGGCATACACTCCTGAGCTTCCACTGGCAATGAGGGGTGGCCCGTCTAAGTTTACGTGTGTGTGTCTGGGGCACTGAACCAGGACTGGAGTCTTTGCCAACAACAGTAGTCTTTCAGAGCTGAGTCATCTCCCCAGACTCCATACTCTTGATTTAGGATTTCATTAGCTTCTCAAATTTCTGCAAAAAGACTAATTTAGTAACATTAAATTCTAATATTAAAAAACGTTATTTATGAGAGAGACTGAGAATGGGTGTGTGCCAGGGCCTACCAACACTGCAAAAAAAACTCCTGGCTCATAAGCCACGTTGCCCAATTGTTTTATGTGGGAACCAGGGAATCAAACCCAGGCCATCAGGCTTTGCAAAGAAGAACCTTTAACAGTGGAGCCACCTCCCCAGCCCTTATTTCTCATTTCTAAACATTTTCTTGATGCTTTAAAGATTCTGTTCTGTGGGGGTTCTTTATTCAGTGTTCCTTCAGTCAGCATCACTAGCACTTGCATATCAGGTAAGATACACTTTGGGTCTGGGGTATCCCCCCAAGAGTGGTCCCTTGTCCACAGCACTATTGTTCTGGAATCTGTAAAGGGGGTTCTAGTGGGAGATGATCACTCATTGGAAGTGTGCTCTTGAAGGAGACTGGTGGACAGGAGTGTTTCCTCTTCCCTTCCTAGATGCCTTGAGGTGAGCTGCTCTCTGTGTCAAGGGCCCCCATGAGGCTGCCAGAGCGGGAAAAGCCAGGGGATCACTGACCATGGGCTGAAACTTTCAAAGTGTGAGCCATTTTGCTATTTGTTATAGTCACAGAAAGTTGAGCAACACAAGGAATATTCGTGAGCATTCATCTAAATAATCATTTACTAGGTGAAGTACTCATTCAAGGAAAGACTTTGTTGTAGCCTCATGATCTAGATGAGAAAACTCACACACAGAGTATAAACTTACTCCTCCATGATCACCAGCTAATAAGTGAAGGAGTTGGACCCAAACCCAGACAGTCTAATCTGACAGGGAAGTAAATTTCAAATGTGCAGTGCACTTTGCATATCTATTCATGACCGAAAATAACATTAAATTGATTTGCTTGAGTGGTTGACAGAAAATTTCTCTGTATTTGGAGGGCAAGCAAGTCAAAATAACTTCAAATAGACTCTACTTGGACTGGAGAGATGGCTCAGTGGTTAAGGCAGTTGGTTGCCTCCAGAGCATAAGGACCCAGGTTCAATTCCCCAGGACCCACGTAAGCCAGATGCACAAAGTGGTGCATGAATCTAGGGTTCTAACCTGGTGTGTCCATATTCTCTCTCTCTCTGTGTATCTCTCTGCTTACAAATAAAAAAATAAACACATTAAAAATATGTTCTACTCTCCTTACACCTCCGACACTTCTCTTTTTGTTCTTTTAAAAACATTTTCCATTGAGAAGTTTAATACATGAACATGCTGTAATTGATCATACTCCCTGCCTAGTAGGTCTTTTGTCCCCTTTCCCCATCCGTATTCCATGGAGCCCCCTCCTCCTCTTGCCAAGTGGTCCTTCTTCTGTTTGAAGGTCTCTTTCTTTTTTAGTCCTGCTCCATCTTCTACATCAAAGTGCTGATGAGCTCAGACTTGTTCAGATCTTGTGGGAGTAACGACAAGCACTGTGAAGTCTCTAGGAGTGGTGAGTTCACATGGGGTGTGGGGACAGAACCCCAAAGTGCTCCTTCCCACCCCGTGGCTCTTACATTCTCTCTTCTCCATGTTCCCTGAGCCTTGGAGAGCACGAGAGCTAAATTTCATCTAGTGATGAGTTCTCCACAGCCTCTTTGATGGGTTCTGAGTTTCATTGAAAAGCTTCTCTGGCTAGCTGGAGGGGAACACTTCTCCATGGAGAAATGGGAGCCGACAGATGGGAGTCACCTCAAACTTTTGCCACCCTTGCTGTGGGATACATAAAATCACGAAACACCAAATTGCTTTAAAGCAAATATTATTTAATGATAACTTGAATATGAACACGCTTGTCATTGCCGCCTATAAACAATCTGCTCTTAGCGAATCTACACATCGTGATTCTACAGACCTCAGCCTGAGGAGATGAATTGAGAGGTTTACGTAATAACATTCTCCCCTTTGCCTCAATTAGCATGATGACTATCAGTCAGTGGATGCTGAAAAATATTAAGACATACTCTGCTATGCTTGAAGGAAGTTTTAGAAACACGTTTGCCATTGCGTTTGTGATATTGGGCCTATTTTAAAGGGCAGTTCCTTGTCTTTCTGAACCCATAACAAAAATGAGAATTAATTATTATGTAATTAAGATAAGAGGTTCAGTCTGGATAGTAACCTATACTCTCATTTTTTTATTTTATTTTATTTTTTTTGGTAAAGAGTAGATACCTCATTATAGGAAATATTTTCAGTCAGCTCTGCAGAGATTGCCTGCTTTCCTCTCCAGGCAGGGTGGCCGTCAGGTGCCACTTGGGAAGGGGTCTGATTCTAAGAACACAGTAGCCAATGGCACACTTTGATTTTTAGTGCGTGTGGCCTTGTCTTTAATCAGTAGCACACAACACTGGCCCCAGAGTCTTGTGAGAGTGCCTTTGAACGAGATCCTCTTCACCTTGTATTGAAAGCTCTTGACAGAAATATAGACGGATGAGTGCTCAAAGGACCCATGGTCAATACACTCCTGAGTGGGATTCTTTCATGGATGGAAAGCTCTGAAGTCTCGTCCTAGAAAAATGTATGTAGCGATATTAGCTATATAAAAGACAGGGGCCAGGGGCTATACCTCAGAGGCTCTTGCATCCCATGATCCTGGAGGACATGTTCCACGGTGAAAAGCAAGCCTCATTTTTGTGGCCACCTGCCATCAGTTTGTAGGGAAGGCCATGAGTAGTCTTTTGAAATGGATCTGAAAGCAGTTTGGTGTGAACAGAAGGTTCTAGGACTTGTATGGGCGAGGAAAGGGATATGGTCTTGGTGGTTTTACTCTGGCTCCCAGTGTCAGCTAGCAGAGGATGTCAGCTGCACAGTTTGTAAGTGATACAGGAACTCGTTTCCCTGGAGTTGGACTTGGTCATTATATCCTCAGCTTGCATTTAAGGGGAAAAATTAGAAGTTTCTTTAAAACTCATCTATACAGTTTTTGTTATATATTGTATAAAATTATGTCATAAAGATACTGATATAGCCAGGGATGGTGGCGCACGCCTTTAATCCCAGCACTTGTCAGGCAGAGGTAGGAGGATCACTGTGAGCTCGAGGCCAGCCTGGAACTACAGAGTGAGTTCCAGGTTAGCCTGGGCTAGAGTGAGACCCTGCCTTGAAAATACCAAAATAATAATAATAGGGCTGGAGAGATGGCTCAGCGGTTAAGGCACTTGCCTCCAGTGCCTAAGGCCCCTGGTTCAATTCCCCAGGACCCACATAAACCAGACCCACAAGGTGGTGGCCCTGGTACTCGTGTTTTCTCTCTCTCTCTCTCTCTCTCTCTCTCTCCCCCTCTCTCTCTCTCTGCTGGGAAATGAATAAATAAAATATTTAAAAAATAAATAATAATAATAATAATAATAATAATAAATACTGATACAGGAAAGACCTCCTTGTCAAACCTTGATATCAGAAAAATCTTGGCTTCATTGAATATCCAGTTATTCTTTGATTTTTAAAAAAATATTTTATTTATTTATTTGAGAGAGAATGAGAGGGAGAAAGAAAGAGAGAGGGAGGGAGAAAGAGAAAAAGAGAGAGAGAGAAAGAGAGAAAGAGAATGGGCAGGCCAGGGCCTCCAGCCACTGGGATCAAACTTCAGATGCATGTGAAACCTTATGATTCTGGCTTTATGTGGGTACTGGGGAATCAAACTCAGGTCCTTAAGCTTTGCAAGCAAGTGCATAAACTGCTGAGCCATCTCTCCAGCCCTGTTCTTTGATGCTTTTTAAAGACTAGCTTAATATCAATAATTATATAACATATGCAATGATACAAAATTCATATCTTGATTTATATGTCAGCCTATCATTTTGTTTCCTTATAATCCACCCCAAATACTTTTTAAGACAAAACAGGTTACATTAAAAAAATACAAATTACTTTGCATATTTGTCAGCACTTTAGATTTTCCATGAAAAATAAAAGTTGTCCTTTGACTTCAGAAAATTTATTACCTTTGTAACTTTAAGACTGAAGAGCAATACTGTGGTAGTTTGAATAGTATAGGTATTTTTACTAAAAGCTTGGGATCTGGGGGCAGATCTAATTTCAGGCCTCAAGGTATGCAGAGTGCTTGAGTTCTGCCTGGGGCCCTGCTGTTCCTTGGCTGTGAGTTCCCTGCTGTTTGCTACCCTTTTGTGCTTCTGTGTGATGCTTAGTAATGGTTTCTCTCTTTGTGAAAGGGAGCCAGCTTTTCCCACCATTATGGGACTTCCCCTGGATCTGTAAGCCTGAAATAAACCCTGTTCCTCCCATAAACTGTGTCTGTTTGGAAGTTCATCCCAGCGACACTGGACTGCCTATGACAAACCCTCTCCTGCTATTCACAGATTTAAGTAGCTACGTAATGAAAGACTTCTTGGAAGCTTCTCAAATTTCATGTCTTCTCCAAGTAGGTATTTTAGCCTTTAATTTTATGCGGTGAAATATAGAAAGACCACAAAGTTTTTTAAAAAAATATATAAAATCAATATAAATTTATATTGTATTAAATTATATTAAATTCTTTCATTGTTTTTAATAGAAATGTGAAGAGATCCGTGTTAGTGGCTGTGAAGAAAGCCTCAAACATTACATGAATCTTAGCACTACTGTCCTTCTGACTTTCTTATGCCCACACACTCACTACTGTTCAGATTCATTCCAAAGCATATTGATTTCAGAGACTGAAATCATGTTAGCTGAACCAGGGAAACGTTTTCTCAAGCTTTAAGAATATAGGTAGGTTTGAGAGCAGGAGTGCGATGCTTCTGTGTGAGTCTTTCAGCCCAGTAAGGGAGGAAGTCTGTGACCCTGGGCTCAGCTGAGAGTCAGTGATTTATTGCCTGTGTCATCTCTGGAAAGTTATTTAATCTTTCTAATTGTTAGTTTTCTCATATATAAAGTAGGAGTAAAAAGAGTTTCCAACGTTCACATTTACCGTGGTGATTAAATACAAAAATCTGATACATGGCCTTTGGAGTATGCTCAGTGAGCCCCTCTCTTCACATTCAACCTCTCTTTACCTAACAATATTGCTAGATGATACAGAAGGCGTTAGGCATTTCAGGTTTAGTTTAAACTAAAATTCACATTTTAAAAATATTTTATTTATTTATTTGCAAAAGAGGGAGGGAGGGAAGGAGAGAGAGAGAGAGAGAGAGAGAGAGAGAGAGAGAGAGAGAGAGAGAGAGAGAGAGAGAGAATGGAGAATGGGTGCACCTCCAGCCACTGCAAATGAACTCCAGATACATGCACCACTTTGTGCATCTGGCTTTACGCGAGTACTGGGGAAATCGAACCCAGGTCGTTAGGCATTGCAGGCAAGCACCTTAATCACTGAACCATTTCTCCAGCCCTAAAATTCACATTTTACTAGTTAAAATAAAAATGAACATTTAACCTAAGAAAATAAGTTAGTCATATAGTCATGAGAGTAGGCTAGAATAATGAAAAGTAGACCTTTGCAGAGGGTGTGGAAATCTTTCCCAGAGACTCCCTGCATCCTTCTTTCGATCCCCTCTCTTTCCTATAACATACTTCAGCAACACAGTGAATAGTAGGTTTGAATTTAGGGCAGGGCTGTGCCTGTATTGTTCACTGGTCTACCCCAAATCTGTAGGACAGTATCATGATATAAGACAAAGTGCTCGGTAAATATTGATTAATTGAATTCGATAGAAAGAAAACAAGCTTGTTCTAGGACTTGACACATTCATTATTTCTCTGAAGTTCAGGGAGGAAAACGATAAGCCTAAGAACAAATATATGGAAGAAAGCCTTTGATCTTTCACCACAGAAAGATGCTATTCAGTATTTACCAACCAAAGAAGACCAAGTAAAGCTCACCTCTCCCCCCCAAAAAAAAATTCAAAATGAAACAGCCAGGAATCCACTACTTCTGTTTGCTAGTCCTCCACTCTACCAATTGAGCTCTCAGTAGCCTCCCTAGTGATCTGCTTCTGGAATAGCCCTGGTATTCCTGCTCTTTCTTTGTTTCTTGCTATGTCTTTCTAGGTTGGAGGCTCTCATAGTTTAGGCTATCACAACCTAAACTGAAGAAGATGGTACAAAAGTTGAGCTCTAAGAAGGTATTCTGTTTGCATTATAGACACAAAAACTAGTTTTCCAGTCACCAGTATTTGCTGATGGCGAAACACTACCTACAGTTAGGCTACTTTAAAGTCTGATGTGCTATGTGAGAGAGAGAGAGAGTTGAGCCGGTGGAAGAGTCATTTGGGAACACAATGCTTCAGGAAGTAATGATTCTTTTTCCAAAAGGAACTCAGTTATGATATATCAATTTAAAATGAGAAGTTTGTGTGGGACACTCATGTTACCACTCTAAGAATACTCTGGACACGGAATCATATGCCACAAACTTTAAGTTCCTTTGCAAAGCTAATTTTTTTTGAAATGTCAGGGCTCTTATTTGTTCATTTTGTTTTGTTGCTGCTTTTTCTGGCATTCTAGAAGCACCCAATATTTTGCAAATCAAAGCCACATCATTTATCTGGAGTATTAGGGTTCTTTAGAGGAACAGAACTGATATCATGAGTATGTACTATAAAGGGGCTTTCTGAAATCAGAAAATAGGATACAAGCTGATCCAATGTTGGGCCCCAGCCTGACTGAGCAACCTTACGCTAAGTTTTAGAATATGCTTTGTTTCTGCTTCCTGAGTTCCATAGAGCTGGTCTGCTTTATTCCTGCTTGTTAGGTTTCACTTTACTGGTGATGTAACCAACTACCCTGATGATTGGCTGTAAAACAATGTGCCCTAGGGAGGTGTATTTGCTCTGCTGTACTCTGCTGATTGGCTCCCCCCAAAAGGTTTGAATCTTATTGCTTAAGAGGAATAGGTGGGACAATGCAGCCTTGGGTTTAAAAGGGTTTTGGATACTCAAGTAAAGTGAGATTTGCCTGACATTTCTCCAGGTAGTGTGTGTCTGTCCTACTTTACGCCTCACCTCTGCCCAGTGGAGCCCTTTCTCCTGCTGGCTGGTGAGACTTGGGCTAACCACAGGGGGCCAGGGGTGGGCGACTCCTGAACAGTCCAACAATAGCTGTCTGCAGGAATGAGCATTGAGGAACCTGGGAGCTGCTCAGTCTCCAAGGCTTGATGGTTCAGAATCCCCAATCTAGCCCTGAAGACCTAGAGGATTCCTCAGCACTGGTGGACTTTAATTCATGTTGGAAGGCTGATGAGACTCAGTTCCAGTGTCCACAAAGGATAGCAAAAACATGATGAATGCATTCACATAGCAAGGGCGGACAAGTCAACAGCAGGCACCAGTGAGAAGCAGGGCAGCCAGGAGAAAAAGGGGACTATGTTCTCTCAGAACCTCTTGATATTTAGTCCATCACTGGAAGGGCCTCCCACTATGGAGAAAGGACTTCCTCTACCAATTATTCCTTCCTGGAAACACCCTCACAGACTCACCCAAGAGGCATGTCTCATACTTGATTTCTAATCTAATCAGGTTGACAACAGAACGGAACGATCACATCTGGATACCAGAAACTATCAAAGAGACTGAAAGATGGCTCTGACAGATGATACCCTGTGGCTTGAAACTTAGGGTTGCTTCCCAAGACATTGATGGTTTGACTTAGAGACTTGGAAGAGTTTCCCTTGATTTTCCTTGGGGAAAATCACTTATGGAAGTCATGAGGGAGGAAGGATTGGGTGAAAGAAAATGCTGACCATTCCAGCTGGGATAATCCTTAAGATGGACACAAATTGAGCCAAGGATCCTGAGCCTTTGAACAGTCCTCCACACCCATAGTGACCCTGGGGACAAAGTGTCCTTGTACAAGGCAGTGCCCCAAAGGAACATAACTGAGAGACATCAGCTGCCACTCCTCCCAAGAGCTGGTGAAATGGATACTTTAGTCCTAATGGGGTATCTGGGTAGTCAACCATAGCATCCACCAAAACTGGTAATGTTGAATAACAAAATACTTCTGAGAGATCTCGTGCCTATAATCTACACTTAACATAAAGAAAACTCAATAAGTATTTGTTGAATTCAAAATAATGAAGAGACAATGATAAGCAATTGAGTTAAACTTCATCAGAAAGATTTTAATGGAGGCCAAAAGAAAAATCCAAAATGATTATAAACCATTTAGAGCAGAACTTCCAGTTTAAGCATCTTTTTTTAAAAAAAATATTTTATTTATTCATTTTCAAGCAGAGAGAGAGAGAGAGAGAGAGCGAGAGAGAGAGAGAGAGAGAGCGAGCACATCAGGGCCACCACCTTGTGGGTCTGGCTTATGTGGGTCCTGGGGAATTGAACCCAGGGCCTTAGGCACTGGAGGCAAGTGCCTTAACCTCTGAGCAATCTCTCCAGCCCAGCTTAAGTATCTTGATTGTGACTTTGGCTTTTGATTTAGGCATTCAAGTTATTTAGATTCTGAGTTCATTAAGCCTTGGGTAAATGGAGCAGGCAAAAGATCCAAAGGGAATAATACTTTGAAGAATTAGGGTTGAACAGGCGGAGGTCCCCTACCCACTATCAAAGAGTAACCATTTCTACTATAAGAGTTTGCTAGAAACACCCAAGACTATTTATTTAACAAGGAAATCACTGGTCTGCATGAAACAGTTGAAAGGCCTGGAAAGCTTCACTGATTGAATCTTTCCAGATTAGTGACTCTTCCTGCCTGAAGCCTCTTCACTAAAATCATCATCATCTAAAGGTCAGTGCAAGGTCATTTCCAAGCACAGTCTATTCTGCTCAGACTAATGCTCCAGAACCTCCTCCTTGAGCCTCTGGGCACACCTTATAGCCTGCAATTTAACCACAAAGGCATTTTCCCAACATTATGCATTCCTGAAGTCAGTAGAAGATGTCCCTCACTTTATGAAGTTACAGAACTCAGACAGTCGCATCAGCTGGTTGTACCCAGTGACTTGAATGGTGTCATAGTTTGATCCAGGTGTCCCCCACAAACAAATGAATGTGTTCTGATAGATCGATCCTCAGCTGATGGCAGTTTGGGTTTTACAACCTCGATGAAGCTGTGTTGTTGGGGGCGAGCTTATGGGGTTATAAGCCAGCTTCCCCTTGCCAGTGTTTGGCACACCTTCCTGCCGCTGTTTGCAGTGCTGTGGCAGAGGTGATGTC
>PVHP010018145.1:0-33592 GCA_004024765.1 Zapus hudsonius | reverse complement strand
GGGGAACCACAAGCTGATTACATTTGGAAAATGATGGGATGTAAGACAAGTTTGTGACAGAGCTGATGGAGCACTTGGAAAATTAAGGGTAAGCACATTACAAAGTATGTAAAACACAGAAAATGCTACTCTTTATAAAGCCAAACTTGGCACAAGACTGGAGATGTAATTGTGTCAACTTCTCAGTTCTAAAGTCATACAGTAGTCCGAATGGTCAAGCCACATGCTGAGTGTGGAATTAAAACCTGACATGATAAAAGCACCAAGGAAAGGCTTCGTGAGAACTGGTTATGAGAAACAACAGAAAAGCATGGTTACTAGGAACATGGACAAAAACCAGTAAGAGAGCTGAAAGTGGCTGCCTCGATGGAAAGGAGGCTTGCTATGTAAATGTGTGCTTTAAATTTTTTAAAAAATTTAAACCTGTGTGAGTATACTTTTTGGACAAAAACAAAACAAAACAAAACCTGATTTCAATCCAGTGGATTAACAAGTCATTGTTAGTTCTGTACACAAGACAGCACATGCTCCTGGAAGATGTGGGAATGAACATAAAGAGGTCTTTTCCCATTCACAAAAAGTAAATGAATTTCATGGCATCAAGCCCCCACACAAGTCCAGCGGCCATTGGACAGCACTGCCTTCTGTGGGATGATAGGATGTGTCACAGCAGGGCTGGTGCTGAAGGTCACCTGGGTCCAAGAACAGCAAAGTACTTCATACCTTTGCAGTTAGAACAAAGCTGGGCACCTCAGGACACTCTGTCCCCTGCATGGCCCACTGTGACCACAGGAGTTGAGACACAAACTGATCCTGCATTTTAAAATCTTTTTCTCTCCCTCTCCTTTTAGAGACTCAGACCTGCCCCTCAGTGGTGATATCCACAGCTGCCCTGTTGGGAAGCTCTCCCTGGAGCCTGACACCCAGGTTATCCTGACCTGAGGCATGGATGCCCAGCCAGCTCTTGGGCGAGCTCCCTCCAATCCTGCAACATCAACTGAGAAATAAACACATGTCTTCACCCCAACAGGGAGTAAAGTACAGGAAGGGACATGACTGTAGCCTGAGCATCAGGTCACTCTCCTCTAGGTGGGGTGAAACCTGGGAACGAGAAGCTCAAGGAGCCCCCAACCTTGTGCTTTGTCCACTTTCCTTTCACCTGGAGAAGCTGCTGCTGTGGAGCATCCCAGCCTGCTTTTGCTCTTACCCTTGACGTCACGAAGACAGCTGGTGTGTTCTGCCTCTTGTGAAAACTCTACGTGGCATATTTTAATTTACCCCATAAAATGAATTACACACACACACACACACACACACACACACACACACACACACACAAACACAATGTTTTTCATTATTCTCAGTTCCAAGTTTAATCCAGGTGGGAAATCCTTTGACACCTGGACTTCAGTAAGTAAGCAGCCTTGGGTGTTTCCAGCAGGACAGGCATGGTCCTGGGCTATCCACCTGCAGCATGACCACAGACCCATGGGAAGGAGAGCCATATCAGACTGACCTCTGCTCCTGGGCATGGATATGGCCTGACTCTTGGGGGCCAGGGGCTGGGCAAGGCTATGAACCACAGCCATGGGCTTCAGGCCCAGCCAAAAGGAAGTGAAAGCAGAAGCTTACAGGTGAGGAGCTACTGAAACTGTGAGCTACTTACAGGACCACCCCCGCCCACCGACTGCCAATTTGATCAAATGATAGGAACTTTTTATCCTTCACTTGTAAATGACTTGTGAATGTCACCAAACTACCTAAAAAAACGACCTGAGTCAATTTCCTCAGGGAACACTGACATCCCGGAGCCCAAGCCTCTGTTGTCCTGTGCGCCTAATGGCATCGTCTGGAATGTGTTATGGTAAGGAGCCAGGGGACAGCCACAGGGCTGCTGCCAAGTCAATGGAGACAGGCTATGGGTCATATGTCAGTGTTACATGACAGAGAGCCCCTGCCCATGCAAAGCCAGCCCTCACAGAACAGAGAATACAGTGAAGCTGCCTTCACAGCTCGGAGCTGAGGTCCCTTCCCCAGGTCTCTCTACAATCCTTGGGACCCCTGCCTGGCCACAGCTTCTGAAATTGGACTCTTGGGGCTGCTGACATAGTGGGCTGCCAGGCAAACGGTTACTGAGAATGCTGAGCGCTCCACATGGGGAAACCACAGCTTATCGTGATTCCTCACTGGAATGCTACCAGTAATACCACCATGACTGCCCCTTCCCCTCCCCCAGCCTGCTTCTGAGTCTTGATGCTGCACAAATCCTGCTTCCAGAAGTGCCTCACTGTCTCTCCCTCCCACCGTCTGTGGAAAAGCAATCAAGGCACCCACAGCACATGGAAGAAGCACATCCTTCCACAGACGCATGGGTAGAAGAAAAGTAGTTTGGTAAGTGCCTTCCCTGGAGTCACAGGTAGGCCCTGGGGTCACCCAGCTGGGATCACTCATCTAGCACTGCTCCCCAGCAACCCTGGTGGCTCCCAGGGTGGTTACTCACCTACACAAATCAGTGTGTTATAAATAATAAACACTATTTACCTGGGCATGTCAAAGATCTCTTCCATTTCTTCTTCACTCAGAATGAATTATTTAATACTCCTTGGGATTCCACACGTTTAATATATTTGTGCATCAAATCACCTGAAAGCCTGGCCAGTTTTCTGCAGCTAACTGCAAACTGGGCAACAATCCAAAGGAAGAGGAATACTTGGTTTCTTATTGGTTTACATCTTTAAAATTAAAATGAGTAGGCTCAATAGTTCTAATGCTATAAGGCCTAATTTAAAATTCAGACATAAACACTGCTACCAGATGAAGCAAAAGCCTGTTTTTACAGGAGTAAAACCTAGCTCCAAACAGACTACAGGACAGGGCAGCCTTCTGGAGGAGGAAGAAGGTATTAGTTTGCACTTCATGTATGCCCTACTAAGGGAATCTAATCCACATTCCTGAGAACTGGCTGGTATTAAAAGACAAGGAAGAGAATCTCACCACCCAGAAGCTGTGTACGTAGGTAAGAAGATTGCCTGAGTGTTCCTGCAAGTGAATATAATTCCAAACATTGCCCTCCATAATAAAATCTGTTCATCCAGAATTATTCAGTTAGAGCAAGGGTAGCCATTTCAAGTTGGTTCAACCTTTACCTGTGAACCTGTTAACAGCCGGATCAAACACTGCAGCCAGGGGTAAGAGATGATGTCTGTGAGAGGTGATTATATGGAAGGCTCTGCCCTCAATAAGTGGGTCAATCTCATGACCTTGAGAGTTGGTTTATTATAAAAGAGCTTGGTTCCCTCTTGTTCTCATCCTTTCACCTCCCAGGACTGGATGACACAGCAAAAGGTCTGCCACAGGTTTTGGCACCTTGATATGGGACTTTCCAGCCTTATCACCATGAGAAATAAGCCTCTCCCTCTCTCCTTCCTCCATTTTACTTTTTCCTCTTTCTTTGCTGTGGTTATGCACACATGGGTGCAGATGTGTATGGCCCTTGTACACATGTGCAGAGGCCAGAGAAGAACAGCGAGTGTCCCCCTCTATTGACCATTCATTGATTTCCTTGAGACACAGAGTCTCTCACTGAACCTGGAGCTGCCATTAAAAAATATTTTATTTAGTTTTGAGTGAGAGAGAGAGAAAGGGTACAGCAGGGCCTCTAGCCACTGCAAACAAACTCTAGATGCATGCCCCATCTTGTGCATCTGGCTTAATGTGGGTACTGAGGAGTCAAACCGGGGTCCTTAAGTTTTGCAGGCAAGCACCGTAATGGCTAAGCTATCTTCCCAGCTCCTGGAACTGCCACTTTTATCAGTCAGTCTGGCTGCCCAGAAATTTTCTGGTCTCTACTCCCCACAGGACTGGGGTTTAGGTGTGCATGAGACACCCAGCTTTTGATATGAGCACAAAGCAATCAAACCCAGCTAGTCTCGGGCCCTCTCAGGTCCTCAGCGGGCAAGCACTCTTATCCATTGGGCCATCTCCCTGCCCCTTTCCCCGTTTCTATTGATTTTTTTTTAGAGGGAGGGGTGTCACAGTGTCTCACTATGTTGTCTCAGCCACGTTGCCAGGATGATTTTGAACTCAGACACTCAAACAGAATGGTCCAGTCACACACAGATATTTTCCTTATAAATTACTGAGCCTCTAGCATTCTGTAACAGCAGTGCTGAACAGATTGAGACAACAGGCAACAACATAAAAAATAAAATAAAAAATGGACTTCATAAAAATTTAAAACTTCTGCCCATCAAAAGGCATTACTGAGAAAGAGAAAGACAACCATACAAAGGCGAAAATGTTTGTGAAGAACTCTTACAACTTAACCACCATAAAACAATCAAATACAAACTGAGGTTAAATTCAACAAATTGTTCGAATAGATATTTCTTGAAAAAATATTTAAAGTTATATAAATAACCTATAAGCACAGTGAACAGACGGCAAGCTCCATTAGCATCAGAACTAAAACCCACTGGGATGGCTATCGCCAATAAAACAAAGTAACAAGCACTGGTGAGGATGTGGAGATGATACCTCCACTCACTGCTGGTAAGAATATTACAGTCCTTGGGAAAAGTTTGGCAGTTCCTCAAAAAGTTAAATATAGAATTACCCTATGATGCAGCAATTGCACTCCTGGAATATACCCCAAAGAAGTTAAAGCAGGGGCTAGAGAGATGGCTCAGTGGTTAAGAGCACTTCTTGTACAGTCCTGAGGACAGAAGGAGGCCTGAGAGATGGCCTGAGTTGAGTCCCAGGACCTGAGTAAACAGTTGAACATGGCCACATATGTCTGTAACCCCAGTCCCGTAAGGGGATAGAGACTCAAGAATTGCTGGAACTTGTGAAAAACAGAAAGCAGGATCAGGAAGAGACTTGGGCTCAAATAAGAACAGGCAGAAGAGCGAAGGAGCAGGACACCTGATGTCTCATTCCAGCCACCACAGGCAGGCATAGCCCACTGCAGGCAGGCACACAGGATGCTGCATTGGCGCGCGCGCACACACACACACACACACACACACACACACACACACACACACAAAATAAATAATAATAAGGTAAGAAAGAAAAAGAAGTAAAAGCATAAATTGAGGCAGATATTCATAGAGCAATATTTCTGCCATACTATTCACATTAGCAAAAAGCTGGAATGGGGAAATAAATGTGATATGTACAGAGAACACAATGCCACTCAGCCTTTAAACAGAATGATGTTCTGATACATGATACAGTATGGATGAACCTTGAAAACATGCTCAATAAAATAAGCCAATACAACACAAACACAGACATGATTCCATTTCAAGAGCTGTCTCAAGCAGTCAAGTCTGAGTCATGAAGCAGAATAGATGTACTGTGGCCTGATTATGTGTGTTTCTTGCAAATTCAAATGTTGATGAAATCCCCCAGTGGGGTGTTGGGAGGTAGGCCTTTAAGAAAAGATTTGGTCCTTATTAGTGTCCTCAGAGGCCTTGCCCCTTCCACCACGTGAGGACCAGCAAGAAGTCACATCTAAGAAACAAGAATAGGGCCTTTGCTGACATGGATTTGGCAGCCAGCACCTAATCTATACTTCTCCGCTTCCTGAACAGTGAGAAATGAAGTTTGGTCATTGACACAACACCCAGTTTAAAGTACTTTATCACAGCAGCCCACACAGACGAAGATGAGGGGCTCCCTGGGTTGGAGTCGTTATCTAATGAGCACTGTTTTCATTTGGGATGATGAGAACTTGCTGGGAACAGTGGTGATGGGCTTCATAACACTGTGGTTGTACACTGAGCTGAAGAAGCACATTATGCATATTTTACCACAATAAAAGACAAGGAGCAGTGAATATAAAATCATATAGCTTCAAAATTTGGCCACACAGATTATACCACCAAGTACAAAAAGAAAATTCATTCTTATGGAGAAAGGACTCTGGTGGCTACCTTGTCAAGCTGGTCATCTAGTGATGTCACCAGAGAGACAACACTAGCTTCTGATACAATGTCATAAGACATGCAAGATTCTCCAAGATTGTCCTGTGTTAACAATGGCCTTGCCAAAACTGCTTAGCAAGATTTTGATGATGAAAACCCTCATATAGGCATTCTGTAAGACCACTGCCTGGATGATTCGGGTCAGTGTGATTAATCTTTATGGGCTTCTGTATTCATATGTAGGAAAATCAGGTGCTGGGGATGAGAAATTGTGGTAAGGGCCCTCACTGAACAGCAGAGACAGCTGCAGGTCTGTGTACACACAGCGACCTTGGAGTCTGGAATGATCCCAGTAGCTTAGAACAGTATGTTACTGTATTGTGATAGGAGAGGGGGCCCCTAAGAAACTGATGAGGAAAAAAAAAAAAACAAGAAACATTTACAATAGGCTGGTCAGCATTCTTGAGCCTACCTCGACTTTAAAAATATATAAATCCAAAATTATTTTGGCAAAAGTGGTCTAGATTCAATTTTTTTTTCTAGAAGGAGCTAAATAAAATGGTTTCAGGTTAGCCTTGGTGCGCCATGAAGTCTCAAGCACAGGTGTAATTCTCATTCAGTTTTTCTTTTCTCTGGGCAGAGAACAAAAGAATTCTCAATTCAGGGATCTAGAGAGACAGGAGTCAACAACACAGGTGCCAGGCTATGCCAGGCCAACAGCATGAGACACGAAGTAACTGCAATAGTATATTTTAAAGATAAATTTTATTTATTTATTTGCATGGATGCAAACAAATGCGAGATGCATGCACTACTCGCATCTGGCTTTACATGGGCGCTCAAGGTTTCTGCATCACACAGCAGTCTGTCAGTACCACATGTTGGGTGCAGTCAGTCCAGGAAGTAGCCCTCGGTGCCCTCTGAGAGAGATCAGCCCCACTGTGTGTAAGCATCTTCCTTGGATGCTTACATCGCTCCTCAGTCCTTTTGTTAATGAGAATTAGATCGCTTTTAATCTTTTGCTATTTCCCAGAATGAAGCCTGCAGGTCACGAGTATGTCTTTTTCAATATAGACAAATACATTGATTACTTGTTCTTCACATAAATAATGCCAGCTAATGATTCCACCACAACATGTAAAAATGTTTTTTCCATACCTTAGCAACATAATATGCCATCAGACTTGAAATTTTCTTTTCCAACTGAACAGATTAAAAACTAGTATTTTTGGGCTGGAGAGATGGCTCAGCGGTTAAGGCACTTGCCTCCAGTGCCTAAGGCCCCGGGTTCAATTCCCCAGGACCCACATAAGCCAGACCCACAGGTGGTGGCCCTGGTACTCTCTCTCTCTCTCTCTCTCTCTCTCTCTCTCTCTCTCTCTCTCTCTCTCTCTCTGTATCTCTCTCTCTGTATCTCTGCTGGAAAATGAATAAATAAGATATTAAAAAAAACTAGTATTTTAGAGTTCATTGACAAACAGCTTTTTTGAAGGAATTACTTAATATTGACTCCATGCAAGTTTTAGAAAACTTGGTGGAACAAAAGAACTGTTCTCTATTCTCAAGTCTGAAATCAGGGATGAGGCATGACTGAGGCACACATGACATCTTTATAGGCATGAACCAAGCCCCTCATGACAGGTACTGTGGTCTGCTTAAAAAGAAGAGGTTAACTCAAATCCAACTTAAATGTGAGTATTCTTGCAATGAAACCTGAGTGTGCTCAGCAGTGTGTGATGAGTGTGTCCCCACTGTCCAGAGTTGGGGCTGGTCTTTAGGACCTCCCCTGACACTGCTTCTGCCAGGGCTATAATTTGGTCACTCTTCTGTGTTGAGCCCAGACCACATAATTCTTGACACAGTTCCCTGGGCAGCCATGGGTAGCAAGTGCTGGCATGGAAGATGTGGGAGAAGCCTTGGCCAGCAGTAGTCAGAAAACCACATTCAGGGTTGGAGAGATGCTCAGCGGTTAAGGCGCTTGCCTGCAAATGCCAAAGACCCAGGTTCGATTCCCCAGTACCCATGTAAAACCAGATGCACAAAGTGGCACATACATTTGGAGTTTGCAATGCCCATACTTTCTCTCTCTCTCTCTCTCTCTCTCTCTCTCTGTATCTCTCTGCTTGCAAAAATAAATATTTAAAAAAGAAAGTCACATTTATCTAACCTCATTTAACTTATAAGACATGCATACTCTGGTTGACCAGTTACCTGGCCATTACTTCCAATATGGAATCTGGACAGGAAGTGGCCCAGGGTTCTGACCTAAAAACAGGGCACAGGACTCGATCATTCATCATGTTACTCTGCCTTGAGGATGTCCTAACTTATAATGAATTAGTCTTCAAGAAAACATTAAGACACAGTAAGGTTGAAGAGCACACTGGAAACTTGACTCTACTGACAGGCTGCTCTGGATTTAAAAATGAGTTGCCTTTCAGGAGGTTAAGGTATGAAGATCATGAGTTTGAGGCTAACCTGGCTTACACACAGTGAGACTCTGTCTCAAGAACTAAAACCGAAAAATAAGGAGATGAATTACTTGGAAATTTCAGAATACACTTTGCTCTCAGGGGCCTGGTCTGTTTCAGGTGCATGGGTCCTCATGAGAAGTTCATCTGAATCACACACACTGGAGGAGTTTGCATGTATTATGTGTGCATTTTTGAGGTAAGGTCTCCTTATATTGCCTAGGCTGGCCTCAAACTCCTAGGTCCAAACAATTCTCCTGCCTCAGCTTCCTGAGTAGCTCAGACAATAGATACATGCAGCTGTGCCTGGCTTTGGAGTCTTTGTTTTTATTGTTACTATTTTTGGTGGTGATGGGGATTGAACCCAGAGCCCTCAGGTATGCTGGGCAAGTGCTCTACCACTGAGTTATATGCCCAGCCAAAATAAGTCATTCTTTTTGACATCAAAATTTCTTAAGCAATTCTCTTTATTCTATCCAAACATCAAATAACATCAGTGTGAAATAAGCATGCAGCATGGGGTTTCCCCTGCAGGAGTACAGTGGAAAGGCATTTGCTAAAACATTCAGAATAACTCTTTCCATCTAACCCTTGCTGCCCAATTCCTTTGACAGGAGAGCTTCTTAAATAAATCTTACTTCAACTTGCATTTGGTACAGTGGATGGACACTTTACTAGGCTGAGGAGGAACAGAGCCCATTTTCTCAGGAAATATCAACTTGAATTTTTAACACTGAGCAGGTTTGGCAGGTTTTCCTCACGTGGGTTCTTACTGAATGTTTCATGAGTGACGTCTCTAACCTTGTTATTTAATACAAATTTCCCCTGGATAACTG
Source organism: Zapus hudsonius (assembly GCA_004024765.1). Taxonomy (NCBI): domain Eukaryota; kingdom Metazoa; phylum Chordata; class Mammalia; order Rodentia; family Dipodidae; genus Zapus; species Zapus hudsonius. Next base: position 24,355 of record PVHP010018145.1, on the reverse strand, counting down.
CTTTCTTACTTGCCCATGCATCTCAACCTGAAGATAGAGTTACAGTACACCAGTCAGAAGGTATTCACAAACTACCAGAAAACATCCAGTTCAATCAGCCCCTGTTAGGGCTGAGGAACTGAAACTCTACTTAGGAGCACAGTGGGGAGAGACAGTCTCAGATGGCTGAAGAGCAGATGAAGCAGACAAAGGCTAGGTGAGGTACCAGGGTGACTTTCTAACTGGACCATTTCCACTGACATTCACAGAGTGTAGGGCAGCTTCCCTGACAGACCTTGCATCTCGGTAGACTGCTTCTGATACTGTTAACTGCACACTAGGAGCATTCTCCACTGATGCCCCACTGCCCTCTCTCACCATCTCAGACTCTGGTGGCAATGTTATCATGAGACATCACATGAAATAGAAATGGCCTGTGCTCTACATACTGCCCAGTGAAAATAATGGCATGTCTCTGTCCAACTCTATCTCAATGACAATACTTCATAACCTGAAATCTACAATATTGGGAGCATTTATGCAACAGTCATTGGCAATGCTACAAATTGGGAATTTTGAGGATGACGAGTTGTTGAAATTTATCAGTATTCGCTGGCTAGAACATAAGACCAATCAAAGCAGGTGATGGTGAAGAAATGAAACAACCAGAACACTCAGATGTGCTGGAAGGAGTATAGATTGGAACAACTTTACAAATCTTTCCATAGTGCTTTTTCAATGTTGTACCCTATAGCTAAACATATACTGTCTTAACCAAATTGAGCTATTATAACAAAATATAGTAATTGAATGACTTTTAAACTGCAGTAATTTATTTCTCATAGTTCTAAATGTTTGAACTATGAAAGATTAATGATTAACTACGATTAGGGTCCAAGCATTGGGTTCTAACGAGGGCCAGCTTTCAGTTGCATAAACTGTTGACTTTTTTAAGACTTAACAATTTTCCTTTTTTAAAAAAATTATTTTTACAATGAGTTGATATCCCCAATTCCCCAATGCTCCCCTTCCCCATCCCCAATAAGCTGGATATCCTCCTCCATGGGCCATCTGGATCAGTCCTTGTGGCAGGGGACCATGGATAGCCTAGTATTCAGTCCAGTTCTCCTGGCCCAAGTGTGTTGTTACTGAGGGGTGCCATGCCTCTGGATAGTCTCCCCCACCACGGCTCTCACAATCTTTCTGCCCCCTCTTCCACTTAGTTCCCTGAGTAGTGGTGGGTGGGTATTAAGGCTGCTTTAATGTTATGAGCTTAGGTGTCTTTGTATCGAAAATCATTGGTTTCTGTCTCACTGGCTTATCTTGTGTTGATTGAATGGCTGTGGCTATGGGTCCCTTTTTCATCCACTTATTCTCTGTGGGGCTTCATATGGATCCTCCACGGTATGACTGTGGTGGCTCATCTCTTGCGAGAATCTCAGCTATTGGTCTACAGTTGGTTGGTAGGGTTAGATGGGCCACAACTCTCTCGCTGCATCCTGAAAAATACAAACACAATCTCCATCGGAAAGTGAGATCAGTATAGGTTAACAAATATAAAGATTATGAGAGCCGTGGTGGGGGAGACTATCCAGAGGCATGGCACATTTCAGTAACAACACACTTGGGCCAGGAGGACCGAGCTGAGTACTAGGCTATCCATGGTCCCCTGCCACAACAAGGACTGATCCAGACAGCCCATGGAGGAGGATATCCAGCTGATTGGGGATGGGGAGGGGGGCATTGGGGATAACAACTCATTGTTTGCCCACTAAATAATGTAATTCATTATGGACAATAAATAAATAAATAAATAAATATAAAAACCCAAGTAAACAAGGAAACAGACTAGCAAGGGGTGGGTGTAGGGCGGGGCAGACATGCTGGAGGGGGAGGGGCTACGTACAGTCAGCGATGGAAAAAGAAAAGAAAAACAATAATAGAAAAATAAAATAAAAGGAAAGGAAAAAATGTTGAAAAAGAAAGAAGCACAAGGGCCCGGGAGGGACGGGAAAGACAGAGGGCGGGAGGGTCAGGGAAGAAACCCAAGGGAAGCCAGCTGACGCCAAAGTAAAGCCTCAGGCGGCAGGCAGGCTGAAGCCACCAGCTTCTGAGGACTCACTGCCTCCTGCGAGTGCTGGTCCTCAATGGTGGCTTCCAGTCATGAGGATGCTGTGCCGAGAGGTGTCTGGAGCTGAGAGCGTGGCTGCAGCTTGTGTCCAGGACCTGGATCCCCGCTGAAAACTCTGACCCTTGTTTCCCAAGGGACACAGCGTGTATGCTAGTCAGCCATCTTGCCAGGAGTCGTGACTTTTCATTGTATATTTACACAATGCAAAAAGTGCAAGAAAAGGCATTTATCCTATTCATGAGGGAATCACACCAAATTATCCCAGTACTCTCTCCTAATTCCATCACATAGGGGCTAGGTTTCAACATGGGAAATTTGAGGGGATACATTCAATCTGTAACATATACCTATGCTATGAACTGTCAGGTCAACTCCTAATAATTCACTCAACAGAAATATATAGATTTGTGAACCAAAATGCACACTATTATTCATAATAGCTCAAAATGAGAACAAGCCAAATGTCCATTGAAAGGATAGAAAATAAGTTTTGATAATTTCTGGAAGATTAGGACTAAAGCTTGGATTTTTAAATGTCTCCTCAAGTGGATGTGTTGACAGTTTGGACTCCGGATAATTGGAATGTGATGGAAACTCTAGGAAGTAAGGCCTAGATGAATGAAGTAGATCCTTGGTGACATGCCTCAGCTCAGGTGCACATGGTCTCCCAGTTTCTCTCCTCTGCCCTATGCTTCTCCACAAGGTATATAAGCTTTGCTCCACCAAGCACTCCCTGCTGAGATGTTCTACTTCACCCTGGGCCCAAAGCAATGAAACTTCTGAAACTGTGAGCCAAAATAAACCTCTTTTTCCTTCAATTGATCTTTCCTGCAATTGATTTTCTCAGGTACTTTGACATAGCAATGAAAAGCTGACCAACAAGGTCATAATGCAATATTAATGAATGAAATACATGACAATAAAATGATTCTTACAAATACTTGAAAGAAGCAAGATATGCATACTCCATTCATAAGGAGCAATGAATCTATGGTTTAACAAAAGAGTAAAGAACAAGGAGGAGGTCGTGACTAGGAGGCCCAAGGAAAGTTTCTTAGGTGCTGGTAATAGTCTACATTTTTACTGGGGTGGTGGTGGCATAGTGTGTTCTGTCTGTACAATCCATATGCTGAAGCCCTGGTCTCCAGAGTGTTTTTGACTTCACAACAATGTAAAGAAGGTAATTAATGTGAAACAAGCATAAGGGGAAGGCCCTGATCCAACAGGATCAGTGTTCTTGTAAGAAGACACCAGAGGGCTCACTCCAGCATGCTCTACTCTCTCCATACAGGCACACAAATAAGAGGTAAGATGTAGACACAGCAGCAGGCAGGCTATTTACAGCCCAAGGAGACGGCCCAGCAGATCCCAGCCTGGATTGTACTCTGACCTCAGACTTCTGTTCTACAGAAATGAGAAAAAAATTTCCATTGTCAAGCCACACAGTCAGGATATTTTGTTTTATTATAGCAGCCTTTGCTGAGTATTACACAGAGTAATACAGATTTAACTTTAAAAAATAATTAATTATTCAGAGAGAGAGTGAGAGAGGGGAGAGAGAGAGAGAGAGAGAGAGAGAGAGAGAGAGAGAGAGAGAGAGAGAAAGAGAGAGAGGGCAAACCAGAGTCTCCTGCCACTGCAAACAAACTCATAGGCACCTTGTGCAATTGGCTTTATGAAGGTACTGGGAATCTGAACCTGGTCTGTCAGACTTTGCAAGCAACTGCTGAACCATCTCTCCAGCCCTTAACTTTTTTGAGAATGTGTATTTTATTTCTTATTTATAAAGAAAATATTTATGAGGTATGGTGGTACTTACTTGTAATCCTAACACATGGAAGGCTGAGGCTTAAGAATTGTGAGTGTGACAGCGGTTAAGGCACTTGCCTCCAGTGCCTAAGGCCCTGGGTACAATTCCCCAGTGCCCACATAAGCCAGACCCACAAGGTGGTGGCCCTGGTGCTCTCTCTCTCTCTCTCTCTCTCTCTGCTTGAAAATGAATAAATAATAATAAAAAAAAAGAATTGTGAGTTTGAGGCCAGTCTGGGCTACTCACTGAAACCTTGTGGCAAAAAACAAAAACTAAAACAAGATTTATTGATGCAACAAACATTTATTTTCTAAGTTGCTACAATGTACCAAGTTCTCAATGCTGCTTTCTTGAAACCGGTATTTTAGTGGTAAGGATTTTTGCTGCCAAGCCTTCAGGACAGAATCCATGTGACCAAGTAGAGTACTGAAAATGCACCTGATTCAACACAGAACTTGATATGGAGATGACACCGTGTGTACCTTGTGTAGCACAGTCCCCGTGGACTGCTCTTACCCTTCTTCTAGTTGGTGCAGCATGTGAGAGGAGAGCAGAATGGCCAGGCAGCAGCTGACCTGTGAACTGGGGCAGTCCTTGATTCATCAAAGCACAACATTATTTTTAGACATTTACGAAGATGAAGATGAAAACCACCAGACAGGCATAAATAGCACGTGAGGGCTGAGCATCCCTAATCCAAGATCTGAAAATCCAAACTCTGAAATGTTCCAAAAAGTTGGGGCTTTTTTTTTTTTTGCAAGTGTGTATAGAGTATGTGTGCATGTGTGTGTGTGCGTATAGATGTGGGTGCCATATGTGTGTGAGGAAACTAGAGTCCAGTGCTTTTCTCTAGTTCTCAACTGTGTATTTCCTTGAGACCAACCCAGAGATGCCATAGATTAGTGAGCCCCAGTGATTCTTGCCTTGACCCCCTGCAGACTGGTGTTACAGACATGTGCGGCCATGCCCTGTTTTTTTTTTTTTAATGTGTGTTCTGGGGCATGGAACTACATGGTCTCCAGCCCAAGAGGCCCTCTTAAGCTTAGCAGTAAGCACTCTTAAACACTGGGCCATCTTTCCAACTACTCTGAAAGGTCAAGATGCTGAAAAGAATGAAAATTTCTACATTAGACCTCATGTGACCAGTCACAGTTGTTAAAAATATTGTATAAAGTGTCCTTCATGTGGTGTGTATGAAGTGTAGCTGAAATGTAACTTTTAGACTTAAATCCCATCCCTAAAACATCTCATTCTATATATGCAACTATTCTAAAATCCAAAACACCTGAGTCAAAAATATTTCTAGTCCCAAGAATTCCAATAAGCAGTACTCAACGTGTAGTACAATCCATTACACCCATGGGTATCAGAGGCCTCCTCCCTGCAGAGCCCGTGTTCTGAAGTGTGCATCTACATCACAGACTGAGCAAATCTCCTTGCTAGTTTCTCTCTATGGAGGCTGCACAGCTCTGCACTGGAACCCACAAGGTGGCATCTGTCAGATGGGTCTTCATCATGATCTGTGCTGGAATTTCCTAGAATACTAGAAGATGATACCTGTCTACATACGAACAGGAAAGGACAATGCAGATGGCAGAAACTCAAGGTCCCTTGACCATGTTCCTGGCAGTCCCATTGATTTGTTTCATTCCTATAAAGTGTGTCCACAGAGCCACTCAACACTCAGTAGATCCCTGGTTGCAGATGCACGAAGTGAGAAAAGGAATCAGGATGAGGAAAATGATAGGTGGCTATTATAGGTATAAGTTTCTACTGGGGCATAATAAAATATTCAAAGTCTTACCGTGGTGGTAGTTGTACAACATTAGTCATGTTATACTAAGAAATTTGGAATAATACAATTTAGATGTGTGAGCTTTATAGTATATAAATTAGATTTCAACAAAGCTCTTAGGAAACAGTAAAAGACAAATAACTTAAAAAACTGAACAGAAAGATAAGTGGTTGTATTAATTTGTAAAGAATTATTATGAACCACTAAGAAAGACATCTATGTTTTAACAACAACTTTTTTTTTTTTAATTTGGCAGTACTGGGGATCAAACCCAGGGTCTCAACCATACTAGGTAAGTGCTCCACCACTGGGCGATGGCCTTAGTGCCAACAACAACAACAAAAACCCAAAACAAACAAAAAAAATAAAAATAGCCAAAATCAGTAGGAAAATGTGCTCAATCCATCTCTAATAATTCTATTACCTGGCCAGCCAAATTGTCATCCTGGACCCTCTTGAGGGACTAACAGCTTCTTGTGATCACGCAGTACGCTACATATACCAGTAATGGAAAAGCCACATCAGTCTCCCTCCCTTGTCCATGCACCTGCTCAGGGCAAGGGCCTCACCTCGTTCATCGTCCCATTTTCAGTTCCTACTGCCAAGCTTGCATGTAGTCATTGTCCATGAGTTGATGGATCTCAGTCCTTTTTATACTCTTAAATCTAAAAGTGGTGTAGGGTTTGAAAAGGGTACCCTCAGGCACTGATAATTCTGTCTTCAGGTTCTAATGGTCATCCTGGAGATAACAAATATCTTCCTCCTTTGAACTCAAAAGCTTTGATTTCCATGAATGACTCAGACTGTCTCCTGATCCCACTCTTCCAGCCATCTGACCTCCCTCCAAGTGAAAGGACTATGCTGATATCTGGAGGCAATTCCTTATGACTCCTCTCTATTTCAGAAGAGAAATTCAAGAGTGAGCGCCCCTTAGACTCTGGCCTAGCAGTTCACACAGAAACCCTTCCCATGTCCCAGATCCACTCAGCAGAAGCATGGCATGTGGGTCTCTCTTCCAGTTTCCCTTTTCTTACTCTTGACTCCAAGGTCACGAAACTTTTCAGCCACTGCATTCTTCCTGCTATGTGGGTGCACATAAAGATGGCCTCTGCCACCCATGCCAGCCCAGACTGGCTTGAGTCTTGCTGTGACCTCTAGGGTGGCCCTGCAGGTAGTCTGTTTTCTGAGAAGCAGTATGCCCCCCATGCCAATGAGAGACAGCCATGACAGCTTAGAAGAGTGTAGAGTTTATTTTACGCTAGTGGTCCAAGCTCGGGTCTCCCCGAAAAGACATGGGCCCTAGGTAGCAGGGCGTTTTATAGCTTGGTTACAGAGATGTATACATGATATAAGCATGCAAATCTAAGCAAAGGGGTTACACACAAGAATCCAGCAGCTTCTAGCAAAAAGAGGTTTAAGCAGAGGTTTATAATGGGCTCCAGGAGATACAGATAAGCTCTCCACCTCTGTAAACTGTGAACAGGGGATGGTAATAAACCTGGAAGTAAACACTCTCATTCCTCTCTTATCTTGTCTAAGACTGCTGGGTTTAAAACCTCAAGCAGTAACTCTGCAACTCTGCTTTAGTAACTTTCCAAATTTCAGTAATATTCTCTTATACTCCTTCTATTCTCTTACACTAATAATACTCTCTTACAAAAATCACTTCAGCTCTCTGCCCCTGGGCTTCCTGAGCTACCCAATGAAGATGCCAAACTTGACCTGAGGCACCTTTGTGCTCCAAAATTCTGATTCTCTTGGTCTAAGCTCCCTCCACTGAGCTCTAGGACAGTCATGAAAGCAAGGTCACAGGGACAGAAATCGTCCTGACCCAGCTCCAGGTGTCAGTCACCTGAGTGCACGGGATGTAGGCTGACCACACTCTGCCGCCTGCACCTTCCCTGCTACAGGCACCCTGTGGCTGCCTCAGTCGAAGTTTGGCTTCTAGTGAATTTTCTGTTAGTGACTGCCAGATCTTGCATCCTTACCCCTGGCTGCTATGAGCTAGGAAGAAAAAGCCTGATGTTTTTTTTCCTCTTACTTCCAGGCAAAGGCCGACAGTGACTAATGATGCGTGAGGCTACCACACGGTAGCTAGCAGACATATCCTCAACACCAGGAGTGCCAGGCACCCCATGCGACTTAAATTCTGTTATTCTTTCCAACCAACTTCACAATGCCCTAAACACAGACACATGTTTTAAAGTATTTCCACATGGGAAAAGCCAAAGTCAGGTTAGTTTCAGAACTCAGTGGTATTATTAACCAGGCTCTAGCTAAGCTTGCTACACATGGTTGCCTCTAGAAGGAGAAACCATGAGAGCCAACGGAATGACATGAGTCAGATCACAGTGAAAAGAACATTCAGCACCTACAGAAGGGAGGAAACGGTCTCTGTTCTCAATCTGCTGGCTCAGTGCTCAACAAAAATGGAACTTATTCTAACAGATGGAAAAAAGAACACAGAAAGCCATTTCCCATAAGGCCTTGCTCACTTTCTCCTTTCCTCTCATGTCAAAAATCTGCTGAAGGGATTGTAACTCACAACCCTCTGGGTTGGCGAGTCTACCACACTACAGCTTCATCCCTTGTGTCAAACACTGAGGTGGCTCCTCTAGCTTGGGTTCCAAGCCTCCCTGGCACTGTAACAACGCAGCCTCCCAGGCTCTTCTGCCAGAATTGGAGGAGTCACAAGGACGACATGTTTGGTGATCACTTGCCTTTGATTTCAAGTAATTCATATCTCTTGGGTGTCTCAGAAAGCCTCACACCAGCTCAGTCTCCCTTTTTATCAGCCTTCCCACTCCGGGCCCCATGATGCTGAAAGCTATTTTCCATGTGTTTTATGCTAGTTTTAACTGACCTCCAAGTCCTACGGGAAAAGATGCATGTGATATTATAAACAGAGCTATGCACTGGTCAGCAATGGTACTGCCAGGGCTAAGGACACACAGGAACAGCCATTGGGGTCTGCACTTCTCTGTATTTCAACATCTCTAATAACTTATAGGAGATATTTAGAAAGGCATTTCCTGATTCCTTCACTACTAAAGGCAATTATAAAAAAAAATTATCCCCATGGCAAAAAAAAAAAAAGTTTCCTTTAAAGTCCAGGGGAAATGTGATTTTTGCCTGAAATAAATACACTAGGTCAGCATTAACATGTGCCAAAAGCAGAGCCTGATAAAACTTCAATCCTTTCAGACAAACATAGTCACGTACCTGTCACAGAGCCTGGGTGACAGACATATTCCATCACAGGCCTTCTCCACCAGGAGGGCAGTGAGGAAGGTAAGCTTCTCAGGGGAGAACATGTGGGACTGGATGAGGTACTGGCCCCATTTCCTGGGGCTGTAGGAGGACTCCACGTGCTGCCTCAAGAAAGAAAGGTCAGAACAGAAAGAGACACTCCTTTGTGTGGGAAGTGCAAATGCTCAGTTCTGAAAGCTGCCAAGAGCTGCAGATAATTCACAAGTAACAATGCCCTGAGCAGCTAAGGGTAGGTCACAGCGGGCAGTTTTTAAACATTATTTGAGAGAGAGGAGGGGGGATATGTTGTTGTGTGCCAGGGCCTCCTGACACTGTAAACAAACTCCAGACAACTGTACCACTTAGTGCATCTGGCTTTATGTGGGAACTGGGGAACTGAACCAGCAAGTGTCTTTAACTGCTGAGCCATCTCTGCAGCCCCAGCTGGAGGTTTTGAGGAAGTAGATGTGAATTCACTTTTCCAGCAGAGTTCAGGGGTCCTGCATTAGATGGGTCTCAAGGTACGTGCAGTAGCTTACAGGAAACACATACCACTGAGCGGAAGGAGGGTGCTTAGCAGAGCACTAGGAAGAAAGGAGGGCTGCTTGCCAGGGTCCATGGCAACTCAGGCCCAGAGACAGCTGCCAGCAGCTGCCCAGGTATATAGAACAGAGCTTGTGCCTCAGCAACACCTGAGGGCTTGCTAGCTAAGTTGAGACTCAGCCCAGGGATGACCTCTGAATGGGCAGAGATAAAATTTCTGCCACCAACAGAACATGGATTCACGAAAGACCACAGGCATCCCAGACAACAGAATGACACTACCTACACAATGAACTTTCTATGCAGCATATGTGCAGGTGGCTTGTGTCTGCAGCAGGCCGGCAGGAGGAGGGGAGTTGGGGCATGCTGCAGGCACCCCATGGTAGGGGCTGTTCTTTAGCAGGAGGAGGGGAGTCGGGGCATGCTGTAGGCACCCCATGGTAGGGGGTGGGGTTTTCTTTGGTAGCATGTGGAAGTAATCTTCCAAATAATGTCACCATAAACTGCTCAGAACTCTTTAACCAGCCCCTTCTACTTCACAGGCTATACACGGCATTTGAAAGTAGATGTTCCTCTCTAGATAGGCTCACAGTACCAATCACTGTATTTTCAATATGGTTTGTCCTGTTCTTGCCTCCCTCCAGGACTCCATCTATACATATCAGATCGCGTGACATTCTCTGCTTCTCTGAATTCCATCATTTTGCCTTTCTAGCTTCCTTCTAGATATTTTCAGGACAGTCTCTTCAGTTGTGCTTACTCTATGTTAAATATTCACTAAGTCAGGTTAGTCAGTACATTTATTGATCTCTAGCATTATTTTTACAAAGTATTATGCCTCTCTCCCTCCATCCCTCTCTCTCTCTCTCTCTCTCTCTCTCTCTCTCTCTCTCTCTCTCTCTCTCTCTCTCTCTCTCTCTCTCTGTGTGTGTGTGTGTGTGTGTGTGTGTGTGTGTGTGTGTGTAAGTTTCTGGGATGTTGTGTAAGTTCCAGGGCCTTGCATGTAGTAAGGCAAATGCTCTACCACTAAACTACATTCCAGCCCAATTTTCCCATTTTAAGAGTCTATAGCTAGTTCTCTGTGGAAATTCTCATCTTGCATTTTATCTCCTTCACATGGTGTATTTCATTACTTAAAAATTCAGTAACCTTGAAGGCTGGGGAGATGGCTCAGTGCTAGCACAGTGCTTGTCACTCTAGCATGAAGACCTGAGTTTGGATCCCTAGTACCCACGTAAAATGCTGGGAGTGGTGGCATGCACCTCAAATCCTAGTGCTAAGGAGGCAGAGACAGGGACTCTGGGGCTTACTGGTTTACTAGTCCAGCTCAGTCAGTGAGCTCTAGGTTTTGTAAGAGACCTTGTCCCAAAGAATAAGGTGAAAAGCAATAGAGAAAGACATCCACCATCAGCCTCTGGCCTATACCTGCACACACACACTCACATATGAACATGTATACATTTTTAAACATCGGGTAACTGCAGCCCCAGGAACCTCAAGGAGTCTATTGTAACTGTGTTATTCATGTCTGTCCTTCAGATTCTCATTGCTCCCCCTAGGCCTGACTGCTTGAATTTTTGCCAACATATCTAAAACTAGAAAAAAAAAAAAAGTACAAGCCTTGGGATGATTGTCTTTTCATAGAAATGAGTACCAGCACATGGCATAGTTGAGAATAAAAGGGCTGTTTGGTCCAAGGAAGGCCTGCTACACCTAGGGCCAGGGCATCGTCTTTCTCAAGGTCTTGACCTAAAATACAGATGTCTGCCAGACTGTGGTACCCTGCTAATACATCTACCCTGATGGGGCCTGGATGCCAATTCTGTCTACCTAAGCCTACAGAGCTACTGAAGCTCTGCTCTGTCTCTCTGGAAACTCTTGGAATGTACAGATGAGCTCAACATCACAACCCTGGCCCTTTGCCAGACTCTCATCCTCCAGAGCTTGCGGTGTTAATTCTTTACCACCATAATTCTTCAGTGTCTTCCAGTGGCTGTTTCAAAGTTGTCTAGCTGTTTCTACTTGACTATGGCAAGAGGTCTTAACAGTCACTCACTTACCCTATCCATGACTCCAAATTTTTCTCAACTTCACAAGACAATAATAGCTCTTTTAATTGTCAAGACCTATTTGCCTTTATACACATGTTCACTAATTTTTTTCTATCCTCGATTTTCTGACTTTCCATCTTATATTATCTTTCTAATTTTTCCTAAACATATTTAATAAAAGTTCTGATCAACTTAGTGTACATTTATTATATCCCTTAATTAACCTGAAGTCCCTAGATTTCAGTGAAATTTGGTTTTCTGCCCAGCCCAAGATTTGAGAACTTTTTCAAAATTGTTGTAGTGGGTTGAATATATTTTGAGGTATATGAGTCACATCTTTCTTTTGCTTAGATTACAACATTAAACATTAAAGTCTTCCTTATGCTGGGTATGGTTTGAGAGTGCTCCTCAATTTGCACTGACACCCTTTCCTCACTTCGCAAAAACCCCTGGGCATTCAGAATCATTTGGAACCATTCCACTGTCCTCAACAGCAGTCAGCTTATCCTTTCCTCTTAGATGCTTGAATTCCCCACCCCCAGCACCAAAGCGAGTGCAGAGGCACTGAGTATTCAAGGACAGGTGGTTTTTGAGATCTGCAAACACAATGCAGTAAAATGTGGAGACAGTGTGTGGTCCCACGTCTACAACAAAAGGCTCCTGGAGTCCACTGTGTATTTCCCAGCATCGAGCATCAGAAGTAAGACACGGGTTTGCACTTTCTTTTCCCAGCAAGGCTGTTGTTTCCAAGACCTTATAGTATTCTCCAGGGTTTTACATGTTTTGTAATCTTTTTACTTTTCAGCAATTACCTGGAAGCTGTGTCTGTCTCAAGAGGCCTGTGCTACCTTGTTCGACACAGGCGATTATCCTGTGATGATGGTGATTATTGTGTGATGATGACTTGCACTGAGCCGAGGGGATCTGCAAACCCAGAGTGCCTCACTCATGTGAGTGAAACTAAGGCCACAGGGCACATTACACCCTGTCAAGCCACCTCCAGGGAGTAGGAAATTCTCTGATGGTAAAGGGACAGAAAGAAAACTATCCACAAGCTGGACCTGCAGGGCTAAGTTTAAAGGTAAGAGGCACAATGGCACATCTCACCTTTTAAAGAGACAGGCCCAATGCAAAATAAAAACCTCTGACTTGTAACTCTTAAATTACATTGGGGAACAAACAATAAATATACATACTTTACTTTTTTTTCTCTCTTTTGGTAGTGTTGGGGATCAAACCCATGCCAGAGAAGCGAGCTCTATACCCTAACCCTCACAAATTATACTTCAGATGGTGATAGGTGGTGTGTAAAGAAATAAAGCAGGAATGGGTGGGAAAGATGATGCATGTAGAGGCCAGAAGACAACCTCAGGTATCATTCTTCAGGGGCTGACACCTTTTTTGAGACAGTCTCTCAGTGGCTTGGAACTTGCCTAATTAACTGGTAAGCAAGCTCTAAGGATCCACAGGTCTCTGCTTCCCTGGCATTGGGATTATAAGTACGTGCCACAACATCCAATTTTTTTTTTTAACATAGGTTCTAGGGATCAAACTTAGGCCCATATGCTTGGAGGGCAAGCACGTTAATGACAGCTATCTCCTCAGCTATGGCTGAGCTTTTAATGAGGTGTGCAGACAAGGTACACAGAAAGGGTTACCTCCAACAGTAAATGATACACACCTATGAATGCCAAAGAAATCTCTGGAAGGATGTATCTCTCTCTCATCCTGAGAGAGCTATACAAGGTACTTTTGGGGATTAGGGAGATGACTCAGTAGATAAAGCACTTGGTGGTTAAGAGTGAAGTCTGTAATTCAGATCCCCAGGACCCTTACAAATGTTAGGTGGGCATGTGCCATGCCCCCCTCCCTCATCTGTAATCCAGGACTAGGAAGGCAGTGATGGGGAAACTGGGAGCAAGCTGACTAGACAGACTAGCTGAATCAGTGAGCTCTGGATACAAGTGGAGTGTGACTGAGGAATGTCAACCTCTGCCTCCATACATATATGCACTCACACACCATGCACTCACTTGCTTACATATAAACACATGCATACACACTTGCGCTCAAGTGCGCACGCACGCACACACACAAACTTTTTGTTTTGTTTTTGTTTTTTTTTTTAAGGCAGAATCTCACTTTAGCACAGGCTGACCTGGAACTCTCTCTGTAGTTCCAGGCTGGCCTCAAACTCACAGCAATCCCTTTATCTCTAACTCCCAAGGATTAAAGGTGTTCACCACTATGTCTGGCAACACACACAAAAAAATTTCAAGGCACATTCAGAATCAACCAAGAAGCCTCAAGTGGGTTCTAGGAGTTTCTGAACATGAACATTCTTCTGCCTGCTTTCTAAAGTCTGAAATCCCATTCTTAAGCAAAACATACTCAATTCCATATTACTCAGAAGAGTGTGCACACAGTGTTCCAGGGTCACGAGGCTGTCATAAATCATATGGAAGACAGTACAGGTTTGGCTTACCTACTCCCAGGAGAGGGACATGAATTCCAGGAAGGAAAGGGAACACCTGGTCAAGAGGCAAAGGCAGATGGAGACAGAAGACACACTCATGTTGACTCAGATGGAAACGATGTGGAACACAACACACAGTATTCGAGCCGTTGGTTTAAACTGGACCCATTTGTGAAGCTTACAGAACAAATGCAGTGTCTGAACAGCAAGGGCAGCAACGCTGCATCTGTGCCCTCTAGACCAGCCACACAAAGGTGGAGGCAGAGCTCTGAGGTGTCTCATTCCCAGCCTCCCACATTCTCAGACAGCGTGTTTCTATGTGAAGATAGATTTCTTTGTGGAACTATAAACAGTCTCATCTAGGTTCTGCTTCAAAAAGTGAGTGCTAGTATTTTAAAAATAATTATAAAAAGATATAATTAGGTTAAAACACAGTAATTCAAAAGAAAGGCAGAAAAGAAACAAGAATGAAACTAACATGAAGAAATTAAGTTAGAAACAGAAAATAGAATCAATGACATACTAAGCTGGTATCTTGACAATAAGCAAGATTAATGAGAGGCAGGAGATCCCAATGGCCATTAGTAAGAATAAAAGGCAGACTGTCTTCATAGGTTTACAAACATTAAAAGGGTAATAAAGAAAAACCATGAACAACACTGACACATGCATAAATCCAACAATGTAGATTCTATGGACCAACTAATTCCTTGAAGATCACAACACCCCCATATGAAACAATCTCCCTGGGCGCGTGCAACTGTCAAAGAAGCTTTTTATAGTTTTACAACTTTCAAAAAAAAGTTGTGGGCACAGTAGTGCACATCTATAATCATCACAGCACTCCAGAAGCTGAGGCAGGAGGATTGCAAATTTGATGCAAGCCTGGATGATATAGGGAGACTCTGTCAAAACAGAAAGAGAGAGAGAGAGAGAGAGAGAGAGAAAGAGAGAGAGAGGGAGGGAGGGAGAGAGAAGGGGGGCTAAGAAAGTCTCCAGTCCTAGATAACTTTACCAAAAATTTTACCAAATATATTAATCAGGAAAAGAACTATTCTAAACAATATCAACTAGAAAACAAACCAGATGATACCAAACCAGATGATAATATAACACTCAGATAAATATCCCTCATGAACATATACACAAAATTCTTCAATAAAACAGTTACAAACATAATCTAGGAACATATGAAAATAGCAATATACACTAGGTAGTCTTATACCAAAAATACAAAGCTGAATTAATATTCAAAAATCAGTCAATGTGGGGGCTGAGGAGATGGCTCAGAGGATAAAACACTTGTTGTGTAACTAAGTTCCTGAGTTCAAATCCCCAGACCCCCACGTTAAAAAAAGAGGAGGAGGAGGAGGAGGAGGAGGAAGAGGAAGCGGAAGCTGTGGCGCGCTTCTGTAATCCCAGTGAGCCTATGGAGAGAGCAGAGGAAAAGACAGAAGAATTTCCCCAAACTCAGGATTGGAGAGGTGAACAATGAGAGAGCATCTTCAAACAAGGTGAGAGGCGAGGACTAATCAAAGGTGTCCTTTGACCTCCACACACTCACAAACATACATGTACTAAATAAATTAAGTAAAATTAATCAGCAGACATGGTGGCTCACATCCATAACCCCAGTACTGAAGAGCCTGAGGTAGAAGGATCACCATGACTTTTAGGCCAACCTGAGCTACAGAATAAATTCCAGATTAACCTGGGCTAGAGTAAAACTCTGCCTCAAACAAACAAAATCAATCAATGGGATGGGTATGTAGCACTTATCTAGCTAGCATGCACAAGGTTCTGGCTAACTTCTAAGCATGACACATAAGTAAGATTGCAGGGGCCAAGTACAGACTAATCAGTGGTGGGTGGAGGGGTATCAAAGGACAACAGAAGTGCTTTTTGGTGATGGAACTCTGGTGTACTCAGTGTGGTGACAGCTGCATAGATCTGTATATTCTAACCTGTTGTAGTCAGCATTCTAGTTGCTGTGCAGAAAGAACCCAAGCCCAAAACAGCTTGTGGAGGAATGGGTTTATTAGGCTTATGGACTCAAGGGGAGACTCCATCCTGGCAGGGAAAAGGATGGCATGAGCAAAGGGGTGGACATCACCTCTGCCACAGCACTGCAAACAATAGCAGGAAGGTGTGCCAAACACTGGCAAGGGGAAGCTGGCTTATAACCCCATAAGCCTTCCCCCAACAACACAGCTCCAGCAGGGTTGTCAAACCCAAACTGCCATCAGCTGAGGATCGATCAATCAGAACACATTCATTTGCTTGTTGGGGACACCTGGATCAAACCATGACATAGCTCTTCAAATTATACACATATATGCTCATATGAGTGTGTTAAAATACACACATAGGAGAAATATGTCATTTCTAAAAACCTCAGCTTCTAGCCTATCACCTAGATCCCTCCAAGCAAGGGAACACAGAGTTCTGACTGCTATCTAAGAATGGGGAAAAAGAATAAAACACAAACTAGTGCTAGTGTTTAGCCTGCTCCAGTTTTATATCTGCTGAGGTGTTTATATCTAATTTTATCAAACAAAGTAGTTTGTGTTTACCATGGAGCAGCTATGCCTGAGAGTCCCTCAAATAGTCTCAGCCTTACTGATTTTATGACAATTGCAACTTGGAATGCTGGTTCACAAAGCTACAAGCCACATAGTGGTCTTAGAGCCCCAGAAGACACTGACCTGTTAAGTGGAGGGAGGGGATCACCGCCTCCTAGGAAGGCCACTGCAAGGACAGAAGAGATACGGGTGCAGATACATTCTGAGAGACACCTGAGAGGCCCAGGACTAGTAACCTAGATTTTCGTCTTTGAAGAAGGTGAGGCTGTGTAGGAACAAGCAGGTCAACTTGCGAGCCCACTTCCCTCATCATTCAGGAAGTGTTCCTGTGGGCCTCAGAACCATCCAGAGCCAGGCAGTAGCTGGAGTCTTTGGTTCTCTGCCAAAGCTGCAGATTCCACAGGGGAAATTAACAGACACTTCTCTTCAAGATGTCTGAGATTCTGCCGCCTGTGGATGTTACTGCAGAAGCTCCTTGTTCACAACACATTACTGCGGGGGGGGGGGTCCTCAACGTGTTTGGGACTCTATGTGCCTCCCTAACAAGCAAGGCCAGGCCTATGCTGGCAGCAGATGAGGAGAAAGGTGCTACTTACTTTCTCTTTAACGTGCCTTTAAGAACAATACCTTGGAAACATCGAGAAGAACAGACATAGCTGACCTAAAGACATAATTCTGTTTTGCGTGCCCCCACCCCCAAAAAATAGCAGTGTTTAATAGGCATAGTATTGGTAGTCACTAAGGAAACAAGGTTTCCCCACTGTTTCACTACAGGGCACTGAGAGGATTCCAGGCCTGTGGCACAGAGGCCACAGATGTTCTGGGTGGTCATTGCTCACCCCAGACTCTAACACTCCATGACCAAATAGAGGAGCCAGCAGGAGGCTCTGGTAAGAGAACCCCTGGCATCCAGCCCACCAGGAACCTCACTGCACTGTGGCAGGACTGCAGGAATGAAGAAACAGCAGATACTTCACATTCAACTTGAAAGCTTCATACAGCTCCTTTATCAGTCCGTAAGTACTCAAAACAACAACAACAACAAATATTGAAAGCCTTTAATCCCAGCACTCAGGAGGCTGAGGTAGGAGGATCATCGTGAATTTGAGGCCAGTCTAGGATACAGAATGAGTTTCAGGTCAGGTTACAGTAAAATCCTGCCCCAAAAAACAAAACAACAAAAATCAAAAGCCTAACAGAAAAGAAAACCCAGCACCTCGTGGTATGTATTTCAACCACAATGAAAGGTAGCAGGCTCGTGGACCACATCAGCACAGAAGCACATGGCTAGCAGACAGTAAAGGGCTGGTGACATAGCTTAGTGGCAAAATGTGTGCCCTGGGTTCAATCTTCAGTACCCAAAAGCTTAAAAGTAAGAATAATTTTTTTAAAAATAAAAATACTAACACTAGAATAGTCCATCAGATAGATTTCAACTAGGCAAAATACATACACACACACACACACACACACACACACACACACACACACATATCCAGGAACAAGACGACAGACTTGTGGGTCACAAAAAGCCGTGGCTAACAGAGCCTTCCCTGTCTACCTAAGTCTCTGCACATTTTACCATTCTGAGTAGCTTCTTTTTGTGGAACAATTGTTGCAGTTTATTTTTTATTCCGTCAAGTGGCTTTAAAGGTTGATGGGGGGGAAAAAAAAAAAAAGAGATCCAAGAGGCTTTCTGAAAACATGCCTCCCAGGGCTCAGGTCCTGGGGTCTCCTGTCTATGAATTGTTTAACATCTGAATCATCTGGAGAGTAACAAACACACTAGCTCCACAGGCCAGTCAAACAATGTCAGTTGTTTCCCTCTGGGTTGTTTTTTTTTTTTTTGGTTTTTCGAGGTAGGGTCTTGCTCTAGTCCAGGCTGACCTGGAGTTCACTATGTAGTCTCAGGGTGGTCTTAAACTCACGCAATCCTCCTACATCTGCCTCCCGAGTGCTGGGATTAAAGGTGTGCGTCCTGGCCCTTCTGTTTTTTTTTTAAAAAAAATTATTTGACAATTTTCATGCTTGATCATAATGTAATTTGATCATAATGCCCTTCTAATACCTTCTTTTCTCTCCCTTTTCTGCCCCCTCTTCCACTGAGCTTTGCTGTAGTGACACCTGTGACTGACAGCACCTAAGTGGCTAAAACTGTTCTGTGAAAAGTTGCCTTTTACTATCTTATCCAGCACACAGCCTTCCAGTGATTTCCACTGTCCTCCAGGGAAAGTTGCTTTTTTTCTATCTCTCTCTGATCTGTCCTTCAGGGAAAAGTAGCCTTTAGCTATCTTCCTTGGTTGGGAAAAAGATGCCCAGATGCCTTTTGTATATTAACAAGCAACTTCATTGGAGCCACTCCTGGGAAAGTAACTAAAATCACACTAGTCCTATGATTGTCTAATCAGTGACTTAGAACACCCAGTTATTACCTGGAGATAGCAGCCTGCTTGGGCTCAGAACAGCAGACCTCCCTTAAATTTGTAACAACCCTTGGTGCTCACCTACCTCACCCGCCTCCTGGACTCCCTCTGCAAGCCCCAATCAAAAGAGTTTCTGTTGGCTGTTGCAATCAGCTTTCTAGTTGCTGCACAGAAAGAACCCAAGCAAAAGCGGCTTGTTGAGGAATGGGTGTATTAGGCTTATGGACTCGAGGGGAGACCCCATTCTGGCAGGGAAAATGATGGCATGAGCAGAGGGGTGGACATCACCTCCGCCACAGCACTGCAAACAATGGCAGGAAGGTGTGCCAAACATGGGCAAGGGGAAGCTGGTTTATAATCCCCATAAACCCGCCCCAACAACACAGCTCTAGTGAGGTTCTAATTCCTGAACTGCCATCAGCTGAGGATCTATCAATCGGAACACATTCATTTGTTTGTGGGGGACACCTGGATCAAACCGTAACATTGGCCATAGGTGCCATCTTTTGGTTTGCTGGCTTTCCAGTTAAATCTTTCCCCTGCCTTCCTCCAGTGGTTTGGTCTTCAAGGGGTTCCCAGTTACCAGGCCACGGAGCTGGTAAAGTGAGCTCATACTGTGGTCTGACTCCAGTTGCAGCACCAAGTTTTTATACTATTGTCTGTCAATAGTGAGCAAAAACAAAGGGCAGGAATTTCACATCCAGAATATCTCCAAAAGTGGTCTCTCAGGTCTCAGCCAAATCAGTAAATCTTCCTGTCATGTGGTTATGCAATAATCTGCATTAGTACACCTAATTATAAGAACATTATCTTCAAACTAAAAAGTAATATTTCAACCAAGCATTCCATGTCCCAATCTATTCTACTCACTGGTTATAAAATGGTAAGGTTTTCTCTTCACCAGAACCAGGGAGTAACCTTTCTTATTTCCTGTTAACTATAAAGAAATAGCCTATAAAATCTGTCATAAACCCCTAAGAAACTACATACACACACACACACACACACACACACACACACACACACACACACACACACCTTCTCTTGATCATTGCGACTTTCCTTTCTGAAATTCCAGCCATGCAATTAGACTGCCCCAGGCACAACACACATTCTGTTTTGCTCTTTGCACATATTTTACAGTTCACAGAATCTGAGGAGACTGAATATTTGGGGTTTCTACTTCTAAAGGGTGAGCCTGCTGTGAAGGTCAGTGTCAACACCAACAACTCCAAGGCTCCAAAAGGAATTTAGAATTGCCCAAAGTTAGTCATCTTAAATGCAGAGAAACACGACAGTTCAAAGCACTGGAGAAATCTGTGCTATTGCAGCTACTTAAGACAGGACAAAGGATACAAGCTAAAATATTACAATCTTGGGCTGATGCAAAGTTGCCCCTGAGTCAGACAAAACTTCGTAACATGAAAAATTAGACTTTGGCTGGAAATATTTCAAGTGACATATGAAGAGAGAGAGGCTCACACTCTAAAGAGACTGTTGTGACTGGGGACCCAGGAGGCAACATAGCTGGGTATCTTGGGGAGAAAGAGTGGGCAGAAGGAAAGGCACAGTCTGAGGAGTGTGGTCATCCCAGGATGCACATGGTTAGCTTCAGGGTAGCAGGGGCCTGCCTCCAGCTAGCTAGCACTAGGACAGCTCATGGGACAGCCAGTCTAGCCCAGCACACAAGCTTGTGCCTTGGGTGGCACAGGAAGCTTGGATACACCATGTGTGACTATGCCAGCGCTAGAGTGCCAGCTGGTTGGTCAGCTCGCTCACAGGCATGGTAATGAGCATGTCCTGCTCATGGCAAATACCAGGAGCATTGCATCCACAGCTCGTCCTTCATCTCTGGACCCACTCTCACCACTGCTCTGCCATTACTCTCCTCCTCCATATCCTGGAGTTAATCAGAAGACTCCTGGACCTGCTCTCACCACTGCTCTGTCATTACTCTCCTCCTCCATCTCCTGGAATTCATCAGAAGACTCATGGACCTGCTCTCACCATTACTGTCCACCATGAAGGTCTATGGTCATGCTATCCTGAACACACCCAATCTCGTCTGGTCTCGGAAACTGTCCACTATGAAGATGAGGCCCTGAGTGTACTCGAAGTGCCGGCACAGAGATAAAATCTTATTCTGGTCTCTAACATCCCAGACCATGAAACAGATGTTCTTAAAAAACTATGGTTTCCACTCTGACACCTATGGTGGAGACAATCTCCCTCAACTTCAATTTGTATAGGATCATAGTCTTGCCAACCACATCAAAGACAACCATGAGCATCCCTATCTGCTTCCTTCTGAGGTCCATGAAAAGAGCACGGACACTGTGAGCCCCAAGGTCACATGGTCAGATGATGGAGACATCTGGATAGGCACTCTCCCTGCGCACACTGCTATCTTCCTACCTCTGATCCCAGCACTGGGGAGGCAGAGGTAGACAGACAGCTGTGAGTTCAAGGCCAACCTGGGACTATGGAGTGAGTTCCAGGTCAGCCTGGGCTAAAGTGAGACCCTACTTAAAAAAATAAAAATAACAATAATAACTGCTTCTCAATTTTGGGAACTAAAACTTCCATGCAGTGAATGTTTCATTATACTGCCTCATGTTGGCTCTTGCAGTTGTGACTGGATATGTCAGGGTCCCCAAGGGAGACTTGGATGTCACCAGTGTGAACGGAACTCTTAGGAGGATCAGAGTCAGAACAAGCACTACTCTCCCTCTGTGCAGTGGCCTGGTGGCTTCGAGCATAAATTGGGGTTTGTTACTGTCCTAGCATCAGGCTCCCTTGTTAAGAATATTGTTTCTATGGCACACATACACTCAGAAAGCCCACAAGATTGAAAGCACAATTCACTAAACCACTAAGATCCTTGCTTAAAGATGGATTTGATGCTGGATGTGTGGGCACACACCTGTTACCCCAGCACTCTAGAGGCTGAGGCAAGAAGATTGTTGAGTTCAAGGCCTGTGTTGAATTCAAGGCTTGCTTGGGCTCAAGATCCTGTCCCAACAAACAAACAAATTAAAAAAAAATCAGTTTCTCAGTTAACAAATCCCAATTAGCTTTAGCATGTAAGTCAGTCTTTATCATTGAAAGTGTGTCATGGTCCACCATCCCTGTAGCCCTACTGGCCGGCCGGCCTGCCTCCGGTGTCCCGGCCCTCCATTGCCCTGCGGCCGCCGTGAGTTCAAGACCACCCTGAGACAACACAGTTTAGGAGCTCAAGCCTGAGACAATGGTGTGCATTCCTTATATCGTCATTCCGTTTCTGCTCTGGATCTTCAAAAAATTCCTGGAGCCATACATATACCCTCTGGTTTCCCCTTTCATCAGTCGTATATGGCCCAGAAAGGCTGTACCAGCCTCCATTGATAAAAATAAAAGCAAAGTAGACTGCAAGGTTGCAGATACAAACGGA
Organism: Zapus hudsonius; assembly: GCA_004024765.1. Classification (NCBI taxonomy): domain Eukaryota; kingdom Metazoa; phylum Chordata; class Mammalia; order Rodentia; family Dipodidae; genus Zapus; species Zapus hudsonius. Next base: position 1,886 of record PVHP010018145.1, on the reverse strand, counting down.
GTGCCCACAAAAGGACCAACAGAAATCTCTGATAAAAAGAAAGCCTAGTGTGATTTTTCCCAAATGATCTCTGTTGTTTGACAAATGGACCTGATAATAATGAAGCACTTTTGTAACTGTCTCCAACTTTTTCCTCTGAGACCAGAATTCTGGATAAACAAGTGATTTACCTGATGCTAGTCAGGAAGCACAGGATATTTATATTTAAATTTTACTTAGTTATATTTAATGACCTCTTCACAGGTTCCTTAAAGAAAGAAAAATGAAGCCTTCACAGGTTTCATGAAAGTAGCTTTTATTTCTGTTACTGACATTAATAATATGAAAAAAAGAAAAGGTTTGTGCCAGTAAACACTCCAAACTTAAAAAAAAAAGAAAGTGTGTCATTATCATTTTAAAGAAATTACCTAGTCACTCTGAAGCAATGAGAAACTCTCTACTAGGGTTCTCTAGAGGACTAGAACCCGTAGAATGAGTAGTTATTATAAAAGGGATTTATGAGATTATCTTACAAGCTAGAATCAGGCAGGGCTGTCTGCAGGCCAGAGAGCCCAGTACACTAGGCTGGAAGCCTCAAGCAGTTCCAGTCTGGCACGTTGGAAGGCTAGTGAAGAGCTGGCTTCCAATGTTCACGAAGGATGTAGCAGTAGGTAGATGCGCACACTAACAAGCAGCGCATAGCCAGGCAAAAGGCCCTGTGTTCTCCTTCAGCTCTTTCATATACAGTCCACCAACCAAATCTGGTGAAGGGTTTTCCTCTCTCCATCCTTCCTGGAAACACCCTCACAGACCCACCCAAGAGGCTCTTATCTGATCAAGTCAACAACAGAAATTAACCCTTACAGATGGTGAAATCCATTGCTGTTAGAAACCAGAGTGGAGGGGATGGAATCTGCAGAGGGGTGGTCCAGACTATAGTACCCAGGCCTCCAAGTGACCTGGATCAGGTTATCAGCCTCTCTGACCCTTGAAAGCTTTCTTTCTTTCGTTAAAAATGTTTTTATTTATTTATTTGCAAGGAGAGAGAGAGAGAGAGAGGGGGGGGGGGAAACAGGGAGACTGGGCACACCAGGGTCTCCAGCCACTGCAAAGGGACTCCAGATGTATGTGTCAGTGTATCCAGCTTTAGGTGGGTATTGGGGAATGGAACTCAGGCTGTTAGGCTTTGCAGGCCTATACATTGCTCCAGCCCAAAAGCTTTCTTTCTGATAGGGTGATAGCATGCCCTCCATCAGTAGACTGTTGTGAGCACTCCATGAAAAAATTGACCCAAAGCACTGAGAACGGAGTAGGGCACTTTGGGAATGCTCTAAATGTAGCCACAAATCCCAAGAGACAGCTCCATGATCAAGAGGTGAGCCACACACAGGGCCTGGTACAGGTAACCTGCAACCCAGGTAGTGAGCCCTACAAAGTCCACGCAGACTGAAGGCACCCAAAGCCTATCTACCCTCTGCCCCCATAGCACCTTGCCTCCAAGTGTGGAGGCCCACTGCACATCAAGGGATTCTCAGGCAGCTTAGCAGGCACATATAGGAAACAGCAGGGCCACACAAAGGAAAAAGGCCCCCTTCATTATCCTGGTTCTGATCTCTATCTCTCACTGTAATTTCATCATGTCACAGGAATTTTAACACAACTGACCAGGCCTACCTGCAAAAGAACCGTGTTTCCCTTTCTGAGAAACATCACAAACAAGGCTGCTGAAGGGCTAGTGAACTACACCTGAAGTCCACCTTGTTTGTGACCTATGTATAAGTAAACCTCCCTGTGACCCATATTTCATCACCCCTAGCACTTCCTTCCTTCTCCACCTGTAAGCTTACACAGTGTACCTGAAAAAGAAAGAGTGGTCTGGAGAGATGGCTTAGTGGTTAAGGCGTTTG
>PVHP010018144.1:0-33433 GCA_004024765.1 Zapus hudsonius | reverse complement strand
GGGGGGCGCTGCCCTGGCCACCGCCCAGCCCCACCCGCGGCAAGCCGGCCCTAAGCCAAGGCAGGAAGGGACGCGGGGCCAGGAACGTGGGGACGCGGAAAGGAAGCCAAGATCCCGGGAAGGTGCCCAGCACAAGCCTCATGCTACGTTTTTTTTAAATTCCAATTACTGAAAGAATCCAATATCAAATGAGCATACGTTTATCCACAACCAGGCAGATAAAGAAGGAGTGCAGGGTAATACTACAGCTGTCATTTTAGAGGACAGTCAGATAAGGTATATTAAATTATATATATTATAACTTGAAGAACACAGCATTTCCATATGACTCAGTCCTCATCTTCTCACTACTCTGGTATACTTGTCATATCAATGCACTATTGTTGATATGTTATTAATAATGGAAGCCCATGGTGCAAGCCAACTTTTGTAGTCTTCACCTAATGACATTTGATTGCAGATCCCACATTCCTGTGTAGCTGTTATGCCTTTTGGGAATCTTCTTACAGTGATGTATTTTGATGATCTTACCAGGTTATAGGGGATTTATGGAATGCTTTTCTCACAGCTAGACCAATGTTATGAGGAATACCAGAAAATTAATGTGCCACTTTCATTACATTATGTCAACAGGCTTTTCTATGACTTGTCCCCAACGACGTTAATCTTTATAATATAGCTCAATGTAGTTCCATTTCTCCACTGCAATGTTTTTCTTCATTTCACCCTTTCCATGCCTTATTCTTTGGAAGGAATTCATTATTCCCAGCCCACACTACAGATGTGGTCACTCTGCTTCATGTTCCTGGGATAGACCATCAACAGATTGTTGAGGAAACTCCTGCCTTGGGTATTTTTCTATTCTTCTTCATTTATTTACTCAGTCACTTATTTATTTCAAATGGTCTCCTGAGTATTTAGTTCACACTCTAGATTATAATTCAACACTTCTTCACTGATTAGTGAATTTGCTCAAATTCTTCCAGGTTTAGCCATTGAGAACTTTTTTCAGTTAACTTTTGTGGTCCTTCAAATAACTCCATCATTGGGGGTTTTGCCATTACTTCTGTATCTTGTTTTGAGTGCTTTCTTCCTTGCCAGCACTAGAAGATTCTCAAGGTCATCCTCTATATTTTCTGTCCCGGTCCTAGAATCGGCATTTTACCAAGAATCTCTGGTTCCTTTGATTGGAGAGTGATGTTTGGAACCAAGATTGGGGACCAAGTGTGTTCCTTGCTACTAAGACCTTATTACTTCAAGTCCCTCTTCGCTGACAGAACAAGGAAACCGAAGAGTGACTGAAGTGGACGCCCATATCAATGGCTATGTCCGTGTCTAGCCATCAGTATTATGCTAAGCTCGGCAGGTGTGTCCAGTTCCAAACCACTTCCATATGGGCCATTTTAGCCTGCTTCTCCTGGTTATCTGAAAACCTCCACTCCGACAAAGATTTAACTTCTTAACCGTGCTACTAACTTCTTAAGGCCAATTCCAGCATATATGCAGAGCTGTTTTATATTTTTGTTTTATTTTGATACTTTATAATTGTGTTTTATTTATATGATATACAACATGGTATTTTTGTACATGTTCAATTCAAGGCTTTGGGACCATCATAGAAGAGGGGATAGAAAGAATATAAGAGCCAGAGGATGAGGAGGAGAACTTTGGAATGTTATCCTCCAGACATGGAGTGGCCATTGCATTCATGACCTCACAACAGCTATTTCCTGCACAAGAGCTGGACAATACTGGACCCATTAGCATTTGGTCATGATTGTGGAGGGAAAAAAGACATCAGAGTAGACAAGGGACTAGTTGGCAAGAAGAATGGATTCCTGGAAAAGGTGTGGGAAAGAGGAACAAAAGAAAAGAGCAGGAAGGGATTATGATCAACATGCGTTATGTACTTGTATGAAAATTGTAAATAAAATTTTAATAGAGATTGATTATTAGTATAACTATAACCTTAGACGCTTCTTATTTATGTCAAAAATATTTAAAATGTTTTCTTTCTTTTTTATTAGTTTACAAAGAATTAGGTTTCATTATGGCATTTTTCAAACACATTTTGTTATTTCTTTCCTTCATGCCCTTTTCCCCATCCTTCCCCTTTTTGTGCCCTCTCTTTACTTTTTGTCCCCATCCTTCCTTCTTACCTTCTCAAGCTATCTTGTTTCATATCATGTATCCTCCTCAGATCCCCTGACTTTCATACGTCCAAACATTAAAGTTAGGACGCACATATGAAAGGGAATGGACAATTTCGATCTTTCTGGTCCTGGGCTACTACCTCATGTAGTATTCTTTCCATGTCCATCCTTTCTCCTGCAAATCTCATACTTCACTTTCTTTTACAACTAAATACAATTCATATATATATATATATCATATAACACACACATCTCACAATTGCATTATCCCCTCATCAGCTGATGGATATCTAAGTTGATTCCATTTCCTAGTTATTGTGATTACAGCAGCGATGAACACAGATGTGCAAGTATGCCTATCTAACCTAGATGTCTTTTGGGAAAATGACCATGAAGGTATACCTGGGTATATGGTAGAAAAAAGTTCAACATCTTCTCTAGTTTTTTTGAAATATACACATCAGCAATTTAACATTGTTGCTCTACTTCAATAGAAAGCAAAACTTGTTTCCTGTTATCTAATTGTAATTTTGTACCTGCTGACCAATCTCTCCCAATAGCCTCCGATCTTTAACAACTTTATCAAACAGAGCACAGTGATTATACACAGTTCTTCTTGTACACTACTTCCCAATGTTACTGTGTTCAGCACCATTTTACCCTCACTCTCTTTAGTGAGGTTGCACTATACTGCGTGTGTGTGTGTAGGGGGGTGCTGGACATGATACCATTACACTGAGGCTTCTCCTGTGCTAGGTAAATGCTTTATCACAGAATTACCTCCCAATCCGTCTTATTACTTTGTATCTTGAGACAAAGTCACACAAAGTTACCTGATCAGGCCTTAAACTCATTCTGCTCCTCAAACAGACCTTGAATTTGTGACTGCCTGCCTCCAGCCCAGAGCCACCAGAATTGATGTATCACACACTTAATTTTTTTAATCTTATTTATTTGAAAGTAAAAGAAAGACAGAGAGAATGGGTATGCCAGGGTCTCTTGCTACTGCCAACAATGCATGTGCCATGAGTCCTGGGAAATAAAACGGGCTGGTAGGCTTTACAAGCAAGTGCCCTTAACCACTTAGCTATCTCTCTGCTCTGTGGTACACTTTTTAAATGCAGCTATTTTATTTGTAATAATTCTAAATTTCATTCCTGGATCCTCCAACCTCCTATTTCTAATTTTGTATCCTATCATTTATTTTTTATGCCATAAAATTTGATGGATACTCACAAATGCATAGTATCAAAACTACCCTTAGAGTGAAAGGGAATAGCCCCACTTCCATGGAAAAAAATATTCTCTGTGATTCGCCTATCCAATTCCTTCCTACAGAACCACAGATAACAATTTCCTGGATCTACAGTTTTGTATTTTTCTGGAAAGCATGTAGCCTTTCAGCCCACCTTTATGATACACACTTAACATCACTGAATCTGCTTGGCTCACTGAGTAGCTTTCCCTCGTGAGAATATACTATTGTTTGTTTGTCAATACACATGTTGAAGCCATATTTGTTGCTGGCAGAGTGGGGTGATTATAAAACTGCTGAAAACTTTGCATTCAGATTTTGCATGCGCACATATGCAAATCATCAACTACACAGGAGTGTGCTATATTTAGTAGCATAGGATGCCAACAAACTGTCTTGCAGAGTAGTTATATCATCTTGCAGCAGGGAGTGAAAGTTCCTATTCCCTCCAAGCTTTTCCAACAACTGTAGTTTTTATTTGTCTGTCATTTTGTCCATTCATAGAAATGCAGTTACACAAACTACATATTTTAATGGTGGAGGCATGCCTCCTGATAAGATTTTATATAATTTATAAATATTATTTGTAAATATTAATCTGAATTTCTTTAAATAAGAAATCTCCCAAGATTCTTAATTCCTCAAGGAGGAGGAGTATTAGAATGGTCTATAGAACTTTGCTTCCAGTACTGACATCATTGGTATTACTTATGACACTTAAGAGCTTGTTTAGAAATGCAGAATCTTGTGCCTGGGAAGATGGCTCAATGGTTAAAAGCACTTGCTTGCAAAGCCTGATAGCCTGGGTTTGAATCCCCAGCCCCCACTTAAAGCCAGATGAACAAAGTGGCACATGCATCTGGAGTTCATCTTCAGTGGCAAGATGCTCTGGTGTGCCCACTCCCTCCCTTTCCCTTTGCAAGTAAATAAATAAATAAATAAATAAAATGGCCAGGGTTATAGAAGGAACTGGCCCTAAGGCTGTTTCCATGGCAGGTGACTTTACATTTCCTCCTGAGTCTCCTGTGGGGGCATTGATACTGATGTACAGAGATGTACATACCCTTCCTATTGGAGCTGCAGTGAGCAAAAGCTCAATTAATTGCTAAATGGAGGCTGATATTAAAATCAGAAAATCCAGCTCTACCAGTAAACTAGTTTCCTCACTTGTAAATGGGTCTGGTAGTGAGTTCTTGCACTGGATTGAGGAAGTGATGTGTGAGTACCATACTTCTGTGCCCCTGGAGTGCGTGCCTGTGGCTCTGCTCAGTCTCTCCCTAGACCTCACTTTCTCTGAAATGAACCTCATGAGCATGTTTCTCATCCTTGGTGTGCTTGTGATTGGGCTATGGTCTTTTCCTAGACCCCAATTTCCCTTAAATAAACCTCACAATTTGTGACTTCTCCCTAAATGAACTCAAGAATTCATAACTTAAGAAAGGAAACGATATAGAGTAAAGCACTGTTGGCATATGGTATGTTAGGTAGAGAGTACCAGGTAAAGATATCTATCACAGTTTTATTATTGTATGAAACAAATGTTCTCCAAGACAATTACTGATTTTTATAGTTTTATTTCATCATGGTATGAAATTTTATTTATATAAAGAAAAGTCTACTGGGATGCTGAGACAAGAAGCTTGTCAGGAGTTCAAATTCCGCTAGGCTACATACTGGCTTCAAGACCAGCTAGAATACAAAGTGATACTCTGTCTCAAATGACTAATAATACCAGTAATAATATATTTCCATCATATATGTGTATATACATATACATATGTTGTAGCAGGGGGCTGGTAACAGTGGAGTGAATACCTGAAGCTTCACTCCCTGCACTTCACCCAGAGATCGTATTTTAGCACACCAAAGAAATGAATAAGCTTAGATAGAGAGCATTCTTTTCATTACACATGTTTATTTATATCAAAGTAAGGGCAGAGGATTCGGGAGTGGGATTAGGGAGAGTAGCCTGTCCCTTATTTAAAAGGAAATGAGAAGTTACAGAGATCTCCAGCCACCAGTGTGGAGAGAACACATGGGAGAGGTTTTAGCAAAATCTGTGCTGGTCAGCCGAACCAGCAGAAGGAAAAGTATCAGTTCATCATGAGAAGGAAAGGTTCATGCAGGAAAGAACATAAGCCACTCACCACAGCCATTAGATTGTGGTGGGGGGGGGTAGCCTTACCCAAGCCCTGGAGATTCAGAGGTCCTTCTGCTGACCTGCCATGTGGGGGAGTGGTCTGGACTCCTGTTTCAGGTGACTTATATGGCCTGGGCCAGGTGATCAGAGAGACAGCTGGTTGGTCTATCCTTGACTAATCAGCTTCAGGATTAGGTTTGATCTCTAGTTAGAGATACCTCCCATTCAAGGGGAGGGGTTAGGCATGAGGTTAGTGGAGCCTTCCTGAAGTTAACCTGTCCCAATATCATCACATTGTACTTTGTAAATATACACAATTCTTATTTGTCAAAAATGTCAATGGCATATGCCTTGAATTTGATCCCCAGCACTGCATGAAGCATGGTAGCACTTGCCTGAATTCTAGTGTTGGGGAGGATGAAGTAGGAGTTCAAGGCAAGCCTAAGCTAAAGTCCTTGCCTCAACCTCCCTACACTTACTCATACCAACTTCTTAATTAAAAAAAATATTACAAACTTTTTTTAAAAGTAGAAACTTTGTATGGACACATCATTGTTGGTGCCACCATTTCCCTCCTCCCTGCCCCCATTCCACTGAAGGCCTTCCTTAGTGTAACTGGTGGTATTCTCTATGGGTGGAGGGATTTGAGTTATGAGAGAAGCTGTCAGTCATGGGGGGGGGGAAATGCTTATGGATCTACCCCCCCACGACTCTTACAATCATTTCACAGAATCTTCTACAAAGTTCCCTGAGCCATGGTAGGTGAGTTTTAAGTCCACTTTATTATTATTATTTTAAAAAATATTTTATTTATTCATTTTTATTTTTTCAAGGAGAGAGAGAGAGAGAGAGAGAGAGAGAGAGAGAGCACACAAGAGCCACCACCTTGTGGGTCTGGCTTATGTGGGCCTGGGGAATTGAATCCAGGGCCTTAGGCACTGGAGGAAAGTGCCTTAACTGCTGAGCCATCTCTCTAGTCCTTAAGTCTACTTTAGTGTTGAGCTCTTAAAAACTTCTAGATTTCTGTTTCAGAATATTTTGAGTATCCTCAGTGTATGTCTCTATCACCTCGGCTCAGGTTGTTGGGATCACATGGAAGCAGCACTCTTGCTCATCTCTCCACTTCCTCTATCACACCAACATTTTAAAGAAAGAATTTATGTAATTCCTTTCACAGTTTAAAGACTTACAAAAAGCAAAAATTATTTGTGTTTCAACCAAGAATAGGCCTTACTGGAAGTGCATTTTTCATTTGTTTTGACATTGATACATATATATTATATTTTGATCGTCTGTATCCCACACTACCCTTTCTTATTCCTTCAGTTTCTTACCATCTTCTGGTAGTAGACTTGCCACAAAATGTGTCAACTCCCCTTTCCTGGAAACCTTTAGCTGGAGTTTGCTCACAAACCCCTCACATATCCAGCGGACTGTTGACTTGCTCCATGATGTGCAGTTCCCCAGAGGAACACAGCTGGTGTGAGTTAAGTGACTTTTTAAATTTTTTCCTTTATTAAGCAGATATATATATATATGTAGAGAGAGAGAGAGAGAGCACACCATTGAGCTTGGGGCCTTAGGCACTGGAGGCAAGTGCCTTAACCGCTAAGCCATCTCTCCAGCCCTGGTGTGAGTTCTTAATTGCAGTGGCCTTGTCGTGTATGGATGCTGGAGTTCCACAGAAGTCTTCTCTCTTCTCCAGCTCCTAATTCTTTCTTTCCTGTCCTCCACAATATTCCCTGAGCCCTGGAGGGGATAATGCATGTGCCTCACTGAGGGTAAGTACTTATCAGTCCCTTACTATCAGCTCATAAAATAGTATTTTCTGCCAAAATATCAGGTCTGGGCTGAGAGTAGAACTGATGTGTGGGTCTGTGAATATAAAGGAGGCAGGTTAACAACACATCCATTTAGCTATATAGCAACAGGTGGTTCTTTCCTAGGGACTGTGTTATCTACAACTCTGAACTTTTGACCTAGTTTTCAGCACAGGCATCTATTTTGTCCTGTTTGGTGGACCTCAAATCCAATCAGAATGCTGTTGATTACTTCATAACCAACAATTACATGAATTGGTTACTTCATGCCACAATTGCGCTGGAGGGCACATCTTGGCTATGGTTGGTTTGTAGAATGCAAGATATTTTTGCTGGGCGGCATTGTTGATGACATCTCTCTGCCCACGGCCTGCATATCACCTTCTGGCACCCTGAATGACAGCCAGAAGTAAGGAAGGTTCTGCCTCAGCTCTCACCTGATTTTTCTATGCCCTGAACATATTAAGAATGGCATCTTTAACAATAGGGTCTTACCATTTAGTCAGAAGTGTTTGTTTTTAAACTGGTATATATCCATTGTGCACAGTAATGGGCTTCATGTGGTTGTTTTCATTCAAGAAGTATGTTACATTATTCTGTACTTTCTTTCCCACACTGGTACCCTTCCTTCCTCCAGTCTTGTTACTATATCATATATATATGATATATATTATCATATATATCATATATATATGATATATTTATCATATATATATCTCCATGTCATGACAACTGTTCATCTATATTCAGAGCAGCAAGGGTTTATTAGTATTCTCTCTCTATATATATATATACATATATATATCCATATATATATATATATATATATATATATATATATATATATCCTATATCATGATGTGTTGGTATTACTTAAGTAGGACACAGAAGACAAAGGGTTAAGAGGGTGTTGAATGAGGTGAGAAACCCCGGTGGCTAACCTGGTAGGCGTTTCCCTATCTCCACCCTCGACTCTGAGACTCCCAACCCCCCAAAAGCATGCCACAGAGACCCAGGTTCACACCCCAGCTGTGCCTAGAAGGTGGCAATTCTACCCCCACCATCTGACACGTGCCCAAGCTCACGCCCACATGCAAAGCAGGTATTGACAGGTTGCTGATTTCTGCCAATCTCCATTGTCCATTTCTTTCCCTCCCTCCTCCTCAATTTCTATTAAACCCACGATACTGCTACAATAAAGTGTGATTGGGATTTCTTATCATGGGACTTCTTGCCATGGATGCTTTTTCTCCCAGGTCTTTGCCCGTTACTGTGCTGTAACACACGGGAAACCGTGATTCCCCTAGGAAGCCATGCTTCCAGAGCTGAACACACACAGAGCTATAACACTTCCATGGGCTCTCAGGCCGCTGGACATGCCTCCATGGGTGTCCGGTTTCAGATGGGACCCACTGCAACCATCGGACCCACCTCGGCTCTGAGCATGCCAGCTCCCTCCCTTGGGTCACCTCCCTGCCACCGACATGGAGTGGGCTCTTGCCCCCATGACAGCTTCAGGAGCCGTCCACAAAGCTGTGACACAGAGTGGTCCCCAGAGCGGTCCTTGGTACATCTCCGGTGCTAGCTGGCTGAACACGCCTCCACCGGCTGCCTGGGATGGGGGCCCGCCGCCTCTTCCCAGCCCCTCCCTCCCCTGCTCTCCCACAGGTGCGCTGGCGAACAGAAGCGGCCCTGGGAAAACTCCAGCCAGACCCGGTCCTGTTCCTTTTTCTTTTTTTATTAAAACAACAATGATGTCACGACAACTTCTACCGGAGTGATTTTAGACAAGGAAAGATAATGTAAAGAGGAAGAGATTGAATCTTGTTACCTCTGCACTGGTTTGGGCAATTCTACTTTCAAGAGGCCAAGGCTGTGCATCCTGAGCCTGCTTCCAAGAGAAGGTGACCACAGTGGCACTGGCAGATAGATGCTGAATTGTCCTGTTCTGCCATCACATTCATGACACATGAGCCAGCAAGGCCAGCACCAAGAATGAGGCCCCAATTATCTTGCAGTGCTCATTAAAAGTCAGTTGGGAAAAGACATGAATCATTGGATCCCTTTTGGAATTTCCTGACTTTCAATTCAGGGACCTCATTTCTTTATCTAGCAGAGTAACCAGATTGTGTAGAATGAAGCAGAAGGAATAGAGAAATGGCTGCTTGATGATCACACTGACAGTCTGTGAACAACGCTGGTCTCAGAACATTTGTACACTTGCGATTCCCCCGGATGTTAAGTTATAATGCACAACCTCAAGAAACCCTTGCTGCTCTGAATACAGATGAACCACACACCACTGTCCATCCCAGAGAGCCAAAATGTGCATTATTAAAGCGGTAACCTTTGATCAGATGACACTGGCAGTGATGGGTCTTGCTCATATTTGACTGATTAGAATCCCCAACCACACAGCCAGCGCACTGTTAATGCTGACAGTCAACACTGCCACCCTGCACCACACATCACCCAGTGAAATGCAGCATTCTCTCTAAACACAGGACCCCTGCACACCTGGTCTAGTCAGGGCTGAGCCTTCCCTTCCTTGTGACTATTTCTTTTCTAAAAAGACATTCTCACTGTTATCACTTTGTCACCATGGAACTTGGACCTGAAAGTGACATTTTCATTAAATTTTGCCATGTAATAACAGTGTGACATTAGACAAGCAGCTTATTTAATTTTGGATTCATTTTCCTCTTGTGTTAAATAAGGGCTGAAGACCATCTTCAAAGGAGGCTTTGTAGTAATTCCACCCATCCTGTATGCACATGTACTATTACATCACCTTCATTCTGCCTTCCTCACTCGCTTTACCCAAAAGGACTCAGCAGTACCGATCAAGGTGAGTTGGACCTCTGCTTTAACGCATAGAAAATGATATGAGGAGAGTGATGTGGAGGAATTGGCCATGTGGAGGAAGGGGCCACTGGAGAAAATGGCCATGAGGAGGGACTGGCTGCATAGAAGCCATGAGGTCATCGAAATCACAAGTCACAGCTCAGCTAGTAAGTGAAGGGGTCTTGGTCTCACCAGCCTCAGTGGTGCACAGACAACACCATGCACCTAGAGTTCTAGTCCTGAGGTTTTCTAAGATAAAGTGTCCTCACTGAGTTCAATCCAAATTCCTGACCCACACAGGGTCATAAGCAATGAAAACTAGGGCTATTTCCCCAATTATTGAGGACATTTGAAAAATCAGATTAAGTGGCTGGAGAGATGGCTCAGTGGTTAAGGCGCTTGCCTGCAAAGCCTAACAACCCAGGTTTTATCCCCCCACTACCAATGTAAAGCCAGAGGTAGAAATTGGCACATGCATCTGGAGTATGTTTGCAGTGGCTAAAGGCTCTAGCATGCCCATATTCTCTCTCTGTCTCTCTCTCTTTTTCTCTCTCTCTTCCTCTCTCTCCCTTTCTCTCTGCCTGCAAATGAATAAAAATCTTTTTAAAAATCTTTTTAAAAAATTACTATCTTTATTATCCATAATCAGGTATATTGTATGAGCAAATCTGATGATGGTATCCATATTTCTATCCTCCCTGTCCCCAATCAACTGAGGATCCTCCTCAGTGGGTATACTGGATCAGTCCATGGGTTAAGGGGTTATGAATTGCTCTAGAGGTAGCCAGTTTTCCCATCCCCTTTGTGTGTTGTTGCTGAGGGGGCAATGTCTCTGGATATTCTCCCCCACCATGGCTCTTACAATCTTTCTGCCTCCTCTTCTACTCAGTTCCCTGAGTCATGGTGGGTGAGTTTTAAGTCTGCTTTATTGTTGAGATCTTAAGCGTCTCTGGACTTCTGCTTGGGGTTGTGTTGGATATCATTTGTGTCTGTCTCCTTGACCTATCCTGGGTTATCTGACTTGCTGTGGTGACAGGTCTCTTGTTTATTACACCACTTTCTCATAGGTTTCACAAGGGGCCTACATGATAGGCCAGGGGTGGTTTATCTCCTGCCAGGATGTCAGCCATCATCCCATGTCTTGTTGGTGGAATTTGGTTGTCCATGGCTCTTGATTCCTTCTTGAAGATACAAACAGAATCTCCCTTGGAGAGTGAGATCAGTGTAGGATAAATGAGACAAAAATTGCTAATTTGGCAAGATTCTAATGGGTGTAGCTTCTTCTCTATAGATCTCTGGTAATGGGGATTTTCCCTTGGGGCCCGGGATTTTGATTCCCATAAGATTTTGCCATGGTTCCCATTTCCAGTTAAGGGTTTCTTGTCACTGAGCATATCTTGTAGCCAATTTGAAAGCCACTGATTCCCCTCCTAGGTTTAGCAGCATTCTTGCACTGGTGGGCACTTCTTGACTTGCTGGTCTCTTCCAAAACCAGTGTGTTCAGCATTCTCATGACATTAATCTGCACTGTATATTAGTGGTCTCTGCTTTCTCCAAATATCATTGACCAATTTCCCCTGGCAGTTCATGTAGCACCTTCCAGCACTACCCATGCTACCTTTTAGGAGGTGATTACCATTCTGGATCTCACAGGGTCTCTTGGTATTGTGTGATGACTTTCTGTGGTTTCTTCAGCAATATAATCTTACCTTTGGCCTGGGGTGGATATTTAAGAGCTTTGACAAAAGCCTGTCTTATGTTGGGTACCTCATGGGTCTCTTTGATCAACAGCTCAGTGTGGGAAGAAACCAATGACTGGGTCAGGGAGTATAAGTACTTTTATGTCATATTATTTTAAGATGCCTGAAACTTCACATATAAAATATTTTCCCCCTTCACAGCACTACGGGCAGGGAAGAGACTAAAATAATGAGGTGAGATGCTTGCCTTAGTAATGATGATAATAGCCATTACTTTTTTAATTACCTGCAAACTGTCAGGCATTATGCTGGCCAATTCACAATGCCCCTGGGGTTACATGATCCTTTTCCAAGGAGAATACTGACTACAAAGATTGAGCTTGTCTCTACACCTCATTTTGCCAAGAAAGCACTGAGTCAAGATTGTCTCAAAGCCAAAGCTCTGTCTAACATAGAACATACAATGATTATTTTTAAATTGCTTCTTCACAGATAGATAAACATTGAGTAATAACAGTGGGGTGGTAAAATAACATCTTGAGGAGAAAGCCATTCAAAGACTGGTATTCCCATCTCCATGAAGAAAGCCCATGCTGTGCCCCATTCACATGTCCATAAGCATTCTGAGCTTAACTGAGGACACGGTGGACAGGTCTACACACCCGTGTCCATGACAGGTGCATCAGGTCCCTCTGTAGCTAGGAACTCACCAAGATCAGGTGGGGGCACCTGTTAATTTTCATTCACCATGGCTGTTTTGAAAGCATCTCAATAGAATTTGAAGCAGGTAGGAAAATTGAAGTGAAGAAATTAGCTACTTTCTGGTGACCATGATGGAGGAGAACTACTGGGAAGGGCTTGGAGGCCTCTTTTCCTTGGGATAAGCTAGCATCTTTCTGAGTTGGCTAGATCCACATGCCTTTCTGTCTTACTTTTCCTTTGTAACCAGCCTAATCATCTTCACATTTAACAATATATGTGTAAAATTTTAAGTAACATTGAAATCTGAATGTCCCTAATGAAATGTCATCAGTATTTATAATTAAAGCATTCTTGCATTACTACACATGGCAGAGGATATCCTCATGACTTTGTTTTCTTGAACTAGTAAAATCACATCACTAGCCTTGCAATATATTTATTTGTTTTTCTTCTTCTGAATATTTCAGTGATCCCTTTTAACCACCCGCCCCACAGGGAAATGTTCACATTTCTTCCCTGTTTTCAATTCTTCTTGCACAGATACCATTCAGGCTCAGAAGGAAAACAAGCCATTTTCATTTTTTGCACACATTTGAAAATCCATCTTTAACTCCCATTATCTTTAGCAGAGGTAAATTTATCTTCTGTGCCTCCTGGTTTGAAATAAACGTCTGCCACTATTTAAATTCATTGGCAGGAGAAAGTATTTTCAAAGCAGGTACTGTAATTGATCTAAACTGATGTTTATCTTCTCTATTAGGGCTTTACCCTAAAATTCCTTTATTCTCTTCTTTTAATCAGTGCAATCCACAGATAGTTACAAGGCCTGATTTCAAAGTGGCTTTCAGAAGCCATCCAGGAAGGTGGTACTTACAGACAGGGACAGATTTGGGTGGCTGAATTTATGAGGCCTCTGCCATAGATAAAAACAACAACAAGACCAGGATGGACAAGCCCCTCTGCAAGCCAGCTGTTAATTAGTGTTCAATGAAACCACACCAAAAGAAGCACTTTGGATAATTGCTTTCACAAGTGTTTTCAATGCTTCCCTTAGAAACAGATGATGCTGGGAGACAGGCCATAGAACAATATCAACAACAAACCTCCCAAAATAGGCTTCCTGAACATTCCAGTTCAGTTTGACTTCCCCGCTGTTTTTATAAAATTTTAAATATTTTATTTATTTATTTGAGAGAGTATGAGAGAGAGAGAGAGAGAGAGAGAGAGAGAGAGAGAGAGAGAGAGAGAGAGAGAGAGGCAGACAGAGAAAGAGAATGTGCATACCAGGGCTTCCAGCCACTGCAAACGAACTCCAGACATATGCACCACCTTGTACATGTGGCTTTACGTGGGTACTGGGGAATCAAACTTGGGTCCTTCTTCTTTGTAGGCAAAGGCCTTAACCACTAAACAATCTCTCCAGCCCACTAGATGTTTTTAAACTAAAATATGTTTAGTGATTTTCCCTATTTGCTTCTATGTTTCTTTGTTTTGTTTTTGTCTGAAGTTCCATGACTGTGAACACAAGAAGGTACATTTTCTCTTTCAAACACTGTGAAATATGATTTGAGGTGGCTAGTCCTATGAGTTACTTTTCTTTTTGCTGTAACAAAATACCTAGCAAAAGCAACCTAAGGAAGGAAGGCTTTCTTTTGGCTCACACACTGAGCGTGAAGTCCATCCATCATGGACGGGAAGCTTTGGCAGGAGTGTGTAGTTGTGAGGGCAGGAGTGTGACATAAGTGTTCACACTGGGTCCACACTCAGGAAGTCAGGAAGCAGAAAGAGATGAAGCAGTGCTTAGATTCTCATTCTCTCTCTCTCTCTCTCTCTCCTTTTACCAGTTGTCATGGTTTGATCCAGGTGTCCCCCACAAACAAATGAATGTGTTCTCAGTGATCAATCCTCAGCTGATGGCAGTTTGGATTTTACAACCTCGATGGAGCTGTGTTATCAGGGGCGGGTTTATGGGGTTATAAACCAGCTTCCCTTTGCCAGTGTTTGGCACACCTTCCTGCCGCTATTTCCAGTGCTGTGGCAGAGGTGATTTCCACCCCTCTGATCATGCCATCGTTTTCCATGCCAGGATGGAGTCTCCCCTCAAGTCCATAAGCCAAATAAACCCATTCCTCCACAAGCTGCTTTTGTTCGGGTTCTTTTAGCACAGCAACTAGAAAGCTGACTGCAACACCAGTTAAGGACTACAATCCAAGGGGCAATTCAGACCATGCTTAGGACTGCTCTTGCTTTCTCAGTTAAATCTCTCAGGAATCATCACCCTCACAGATATTCCTGGACCTGTGCATCTGTGGCATAAGGAGCCAGGCTACAGCTCAAACTGGCAGAGGAACTTGGCACTGTTGTCTACAGGGTGTGGGCTGTCCCAGTTCACATGAATCCCAGTGATTACAAATCCAATGAACGTACCAAAGAAGATCCATGATCACATGCCCACCCTTCATCTACTTAACACCCAGACATATCACTTTAAAATGTAACATCCCTCCTGTGGCTCTCAATATATTTTTGTTCAATTTCTAATTTCCCACAGTCAGTAAAAGTACAAAGCTATTCTAAAGTCCACAGCCTCCACATGTAACCCAGAGCTGTGCACCCAGATGCCTCTTTGGATAATCTCCCTACTGGTATGGAGCACACCTGACCACCCTGCTCATGGCTCATCTCTCAAACGCTGCTCTTCTCAACCTATCCACAGCCCTGTCCTACCTTCCCACCACCCTACTCTGCTTACAAAGACCCCAGAAATGTGAATTTCTAAATTTCCTTGGTTACACATATCAAATAGATGCTATTTGATAAACCATTACAAACAATGTTGACTATGTTAGAACTCTTCTCGACATAAGAAACAGAACTTCAATCAATACTATATTGCCAGGTTAAAACAAAGAGAGAAGGATTTCTGAGCTCAAGAAAATGGAAATAGAAAAGCAGATTCACAAATGCCCTCATGGATCTCTTTCATCTGCAGTTATTTCTTTCTCTACCAGCTTCACTAGCTCACTCTCCTCAGCAGAGACTGTTTTCTTTGGAAAGTTTCTTTGGAGAGTTACTGTCCATGGTGCTCAATGGGCAGGGCATGGGCATTCTTTATAGTCCTGTTGAAGAAATCCCAAGGAAGCCTCTGCTCTCTCTTCCATTTCATGCTCTTCATTGGACACTTCACTTTAGGTCATGGGGCAAGACTCTAATATTAGTCTGAGTTGGTCATGTGCTTTGACTTATGGTTCCGATGGAGTTGGAAGGAAGGAGTAGCAGATGCTGCAACTGGGGAAATGTCCTTCATCAAACAAGGCTCAGCACATGTCCACCTGCTTTCTTGAATGACTCTCCTATGCATCGTGTTCTCTTCGTCTGTCTCTGGAATTTCAATTCAGTAGAATAAGCACCGATTCTGGCCCACTATTTCAAGTTATTAAAGAGTGAGTCTGGGAAGCTGGAGATAAATAATTCATGTTTCCTGCTCTTAGGAGTTAGCTGTATGCCGCGAGAGCCACTTCTATTTGCGACTGTGTTCCATGACACCTTCGAATTTCTGTCTAGTGATTCTCTTCATGAGGCTGAGCCTGTGTTCTTGATTTCCATTCTGGGCATGTGTTTAAATTTAGCAATGGGCAGACTTTTTAAAAAATATTTTATTTATTCATTTTCAAGGACAGAGAGAGAGAGAGAGAGAGAGAGAGAGAGAGAGAGAGAGAGAGAGAGAGAGAGAGAGAGCACCAGGGCCACCACCTTGTGGGTATAGCCCATGTGGGTACTGGGGAATTGAACCCAGGGCCTTAGGCATAGGAGGCAAGTGCCTTAACCGCTGAGCCATCTTTTCAGCCCTGGGCAGACTGTTTTTAAAGCTCACACTCCATGTTTTTCAGGAATGAAAATGTGGTTTGTGTTGTGGGTCAGTTGATGCTGGGAGAGCAGGATTGAGAAGAATTCTGAAGTTATGTTTGTCCTCAGGGTGAAGACAAAGACTCTCAGCAAGTTCCATGAGGAAGGTAGAGGTGTGCAAGTGTGTGTACCAATGATTGCATGTGAGGTTGGATATTTACTACTTGACAATGCTGTTAATTGATATTATTGTCTGAATGTCAGTATGAATTTCACAATGAAAAGAAGCACTTCCTTAGGGATTATTATCAACCAAGTGCAGATGTATGTAGCTGTAGATACATTGCATTTATATAATTGGCAATAGTGGAGGGATTTTCCCTCTATCTGAAATTCAATACAGAAAAATGGGTAATGCATTTAAAATAGTATTTGAAATTAGGACTTCATTTAAATCTCAACATATGAAAATAAAAGGGAAGAAGGGCTAAGGATGCAGGTCATTGCTAGAAAGCCTGCCCGGCATTCATGAGGCTCTGTGTTTGATTTCCAACACCATACTTACTAAAAAGAAATAAATAAATGGAAATAGTCTTTTTAAAATAGTGAAATAACAAAACACCTAGAGGAAAAATAACCATGCAGTATTTCATGGAAGACTTAATTAAGTCAAGCTTACAGGACATTTCTCATTTTTGATTTTGGATAACTGAAACTGTTTCAGCATAAAAAAATAACTCATTGGCAATGTTGTTCGAGGAACAAGAAATTTGCTTCATGTGAGAGGGAGACAATAATTGGTCATTTTGCTAATACTCTGGATATACTTGACTGACCAGAGATTGACATTGTCAATCTGAGCTTTTCATCAGTGGTAGGAACTTCATCTCCATTTTGAACTCAGAATAATTCACCTGGAGAAGTGATGGAGAGGAACTGTTAAGCAAACACTGCTGAGTGTATTTAATCAGACTACATCACTTGACTATCAGCGCTCCATGGGAGAGATAAACACTTCACATACTGAGCATGTCCACGCAGGTCTGGGTGGCTTTTCACTGTTTGATAACTACATCACTGAAACCATGTGTATAGCTATTGTGGTTAGAGTTAATGAGGCAGCTTAGAGGAAAGCTGTTGGCTTCCTGTTGGGTATTCATGGCTACATAAAGGGGGGTCAATAAAAAGGTAAGAAGAGAGAAGAGAAGGCTGCTCGAATAAGGTATAGAGAGTAAAGGCTCTTCAGAGCCTCTGCCTCAGTTCCAGATACTGAGATATAGAGAAAGCACCTTGGCTTTCACCAGCAGCTGCTTTCCATTGTGACACAGTTGCCATGGGAATGATGTGCTGGCTTGTGTTGCTTTCTCCTCTCTCTCTCTCTCTCTCTCTCTCTCTCTCTCTCTCTCTCTCTCTCTCTCTCTCTCTCTCTCTCTCTCTCATGCTCTATTGTAAAGTGAGTACCTGGGATTCTAGGCCATAGATACACACCCACAAATATTAACCTGGAAGGGACCCTGCAGACCCACCTCAAGCCTGCCCAGCTCTGCAGCCAAAAGCTGCATCTCTCCTTTGTGAAAGCAATGCAGGCAGGCAGGCAGCCAGAGCCTGGCACGGGCATCCACAATCAGAGACATTAGTTCTTTCCAGGCACTATGGCCTGTGGACCAAAGAAGGAAAATGAAAAGAAATATAGATTGCTTTGAAGAGTGAGATTCACTAATGATCACGTTTCCAGGTAATGTGCAGTGTGAAAATGTCCTTTCAAGCCAGTCAGTCCCTTTCAGAGCTGTGGGTTAGACCTGTTGCTTGTAGATAAATCTCCAAGTATCAACTTACTACATGTATTTAAAAATAAAGCATAGCCAGTTAGCCTCAGATCAAATGCATGTGACATCTTTCAGAAGTCCCCATTCCTTCTGCAGTCACCAGCCACCATGTAGGATAAGGTATTTTGCAAGGGTATTCAGGCCTTCTGTGGGCCTCGTTCTTAACTGTGCTGAAATTTATAGAAGCTTCAAGTTCACAAAGAAAGTTAAACCAAACCTTGGCCCATCTTGGTTGCCTGTGGTCTATCCTTTCAAGTTCATTGAAGATAGTGGCTGTCAGTGAAGGCCACAGTATGGGGTGGACTTGATAGTGTTTCCTATTAACTTCAAGTAAAATATGGCCTTTAAGAGCAAGTTGGTAACGTTTCATTATCCTTGCTTAATAGACTTGTTCTGTTGTCATTATGGTCTATGTCCATTCTTTTTCAAGGAAAAAAAACTGCATTTCATCAATTCTTCTTAAAGAGCTCTGGGATATATGAAAATCATATATATGCAAATATATATGCCAATCATATGCCAAAAATCCTGATACATTTATAGTTTTTTCTTTTAAAATTTATTTGTCAATTAATGGTTGGTTGATTTTAAAAGTCATTTCTTTTTTTCCAAAATAGTATAGTGGATGTTTATTTTTCTCTTTGATCATTTTAGAGTAGCTTGAATTTTCCTGTAGCCCATTTTGAACTGCAATGTGTTGTAGCTACCTTCTCATTGGTGGGACCCACACCTGATCAGAAGCAGCTTATGAAAGGAAAGGGTTTATTTCTGGTTTATAGTCCAGGGGAAGTTTCATTATGGTGGAGGAAGCTGGCTCACCTCATCATCCATCCATAGCAGAGAGACAACAGCAAGCACGAGCTGATCTGAACACACAGGGAAGGACTCCACCTCAAGGTCCCCACTCCACCAACAGTGGTGATACACTTCCTCCAGCAGGGCCCCACCTCCCAAAAACTCTACTATTTGGTGCTAAGTAGGAAAATCAATCATAAACACCTAGCCTGTGGACCAAAGAAGGAAAATGAAAAGAAATGTAGATTGCTTTGATGAAGAGTGAGATTCACTAATGATCACAAAGTTTCCATGGGTTGTAAGTTCAGGTGGCTCCTCAAGTCTCCACCAAAAATACCAGATATCACTCACTGGTCCCATGTCCATGGGGCTGTGGGGATATTATATTCAAAACCATGACACCATAGCTTGTAACTTTCATAACTTACTGATTAAAAAGCTAATAAAAATAAAACAAGGCATTGTCTACAATTTTTCTTGATTATAAACAGTTGGGTGCTTAAAACAGTTAAGATTTTTGAAGTAAAGTTTTGAAACAAAGAAACAATGCCGAATACTATGAGTTATTTTTCCTGGGTAAACTTTTGTTAGTATTTTTTAAAGTGTTTAAAGTTTTCATGCATGTATATATTGTATATTGAGCTTATTCCCCCCTAGTGCCCCCTCCCCTTCCTTTTCTCACTGCCCTCCAGTGAGGCACAGTGTGACATGTAGACAATATGTCCTCCAATGGGGTGCAGTGTGACATGTAGACAGTATGTCCTCCAATGGGGCTCAGTGTGACATGTAGACAGTTTGTCCTCCAATGGGGCGCAGTGTGACCTGTGAACTATAGGTAATGAGTAAATCAGGAGATTTTGCACATCCATTTCCCTAAACACTGATATTTTGTTCTGAGAATCTTTTTCTCTTGCCTTAAAGTTTTTTATAAAATATACCATTATTTTAAGCAATAGTTGCTCTATGTGGTAGAAAATGAGAAGAAAATATATTTCCACAACCTTGTGATTGCTGAAGAAAATGAAGCCAACATGAGTGCACTGTAATTACTGTAAACATTCTTTTCATATTGATGGTGGTATTATTTATTTTATTCAAAGTACTCATTTCTCCTCCCTATGAGAGTAATATAGACAGTCTTATTTCATTGTTAGCTGTCGTGGTCAGACTTGACTGAGACATGGGAGAAGTGAGTGATGTGTGTTATTTATGGTGGAGTCATAACTTGAGGATCCATCTGAATTTACAATCCCACTGGCCAGCTGATCTTTCATCCACCTCTACACACCCTCCTCATCCTGTCATTTCCTTGAATGTAAAATGTCCCTCAAAGGCTAATGTATTTGAACACTTAATCTCCAGTTTGTGATGGTCCTGGAACCTTCAGGAGGTGGAGCTTTGCTGGAGGAAGTGGGTCACTGGGGGAGGAAGAATCCTGAGGGTTTATAGTCCAGTCTGCTTCCTGTGCCACAATGTAATGGTGGCATCCTGCTCCTCCCATGCTTTTCCCATCATCATGGACTCTGGAATCCATGATAAGCCAAAATCAACTCTTTCCTCCCCGAAACTGCTTCTGGTTCAATGGTTTTTTGTGCTACAAATGAGGAAGTAACTGCTACTGTCCCTTACCTCTTGGCAACCTGTAGCAAATGTCCCATTTCTGTGCAATCTGGTTTTACTTTCTCTTGTCTCACCTGACACAGCCCTGAGCCCATCTCTCTCCTTCCATCAGGCTCTCTGAGAACAGCTGCCCTAGCTGTGGCCACTCCAGAGCCAGCTTCATAAGAAACCAGAATAAGAGCAATCACAACATGAAGGATGTTTTTGACAACAGCATAATCTAGCTTACACAGGTGCACCTTTCCTTTTCAACAATGCCTCCATTCCCTCAGCACCCATTATGACATGTGTGACACTCAGGTAATGGAAGTCAAATGAGAGAATGACCAAATACTGCTCTTGAAGTGCCCAAGGGTATATTGTATTAATTATGACAATAAGCCATCTCTGCAAAAGGAGTTCTATTTTATTTTCTTACATACATAGCAAGCAAAGTTTAACCATCAGCACCCCGGACTTAAGATGACAGCAAATTGTGTTTCAAGTTCTGATCAGAAGGAACTGGAGCAGTGACAGTTTGGGTTTCCGTTTATTAGATGGCAATTGTGTCCTCTTTCCACATGACAATTCTTTGTACTCTGCTTAAAAGTGTGGCCTGGCCAGCCACCAGATTTTCATGGCTTCCTGGATGACCTTGGAGACCCAGCAGTAATGGACAGTCTTAGCTCAGCAGCCCCAGCACACAAGGCTGGCAGCAGGAAGGAGCCACCGCCCCCCCACAGTGCACTGTCCCAATTTCTGCCCCCCCATCCTGAACCCTGAGAATGGCTGATGCTTAGCACACCCTGGGGGTGGTTAGCTAAGCAACAGTGCAGATCCAGGGACTCTCCAGGTCAACTCAGCCACTTTCTGGAGGGTTAAAACTTTTCCTTGTTGGTTCATTCCTCTTAATCTTGGGATCTTCATTCACTTTTAGGATTTCCCAAGTCACTATTATTTCTGTCATTTCCAAGAAAAACTTCACAATAGTTTCCTTTGTTCTGAATATCGAAAATGCCTGTAAACCAGAATATCACATTTTTCTAGACTGTTACACTGTTAAATTCTAATGTAACATATCCCATTTGAAAATTCCTTAAATTTGAATTTGCTAAAATAAGGAAAGGTAGAACTAAAAGCAATAAAATATTTTTTAAGTAGAAAATATAATGAAAAAAATTTACAGCACAAGAAATTATTAAATAAATTTGGGTATTTTGATAACTAGTATTACTTTAACTGAAAAGTTCTCAACATGTATCGGTATCACCAGGGTGCTCAAAGAAACAGACTGCTGGGCCCTTCCCAGAGTTCTTGGCCCAGTGATCTGAGCAGACTCTGAAAATCAGTTACTTCTGTTTCCCCCAGAGTTCAAACTTTGAGAATCATGGGGTGTGCACCTGCCTTGGCACACGTGTTTCTATTAACCTGTGACAGGTGTAACTCATTAATCATTTGACTTTTTCTTGCTGAATCAAATGTCAACTCATTTTAGCTGGAAATCAAGAGGAAACCTATTTATTACAACCCAAGAATCCAATAAGTTCTCTAACAGGTTATTAATCTCTATCTTGTTCTGGTCTCCTTTATTTCCTCCCTTCTTGTACTTAATTAATAAAACAAAATGTTCAGCTTCCTTCTTCTTCTTTTTTTTTTTTGTAGTGCTGGCAATCAAACCCAGTTTCTCACAAATGCTGTGGAAGTTTGATATCACTGAGTCATACCCCATCTCTAGCTTCCTAGTATTTCTGTCGATTTTTGTTTAATTAAAAAGTGCAATAAAGGTGTGTTTACTTTCCCCACAGCATAGCATAAGAAATATTCATGACACAAATTAAGAAATTAACATCTTATGCTTTCTGTGGTCAATGCACATGCGAAAGCAATACAAAACCACCAAGAGAGACATATTAAGAGTTTTTAGAATGTTACATTAAATAAGTACAAGTGAGTGCTGGATATAATCAGACATACACGCATGCACACACACAGACAGATGAGAGGGAGGGAGGGAGGGAGGGAGGGAGGGAGGGAGAGAGAGAGAGAGAGAGAGAGAGAGAGAGAGAGAGAGAGAGAGAGAGAGAGAGAGAGAGAGAGAGAGACTTTCATGTCAGCAGTATAAAATTGAAGTTTGGGGCTCTTATTTCCATTGCCTGGAAAGCATTCCTTTCTGTGAGAGTTCCTTCCTTCTATTTTCTTGTTATCCCAAGTTTATTCAATTTGCTATGAACATTCTTGGAAACAAATTTAAATTTAGTGACATAGCATTCAAAGCTCAGTAATAAATAATTTAATGTTCTTTTAGTGAAGTTAAAAGAATGGATTGTCAAAATTGTCATGATATATTTTCTTCAGAATTTGTCTTCTCTGAAGAGCAAGTTTTTGTCTTTGAAAGATTTGAAGATTCAGAAGGCATAATATTTTATCCCTGAAAGTTTTGAAGCATTCATAATTTGTCCCTGGTGATCGACAATGAATTATGGCTCTAGTTTTAAAGAAAGTTTCCTCTTCCAAGAAAAAAATGAAGTTTAAAAACACTTCTCATTTCATTCTGAAATTCTTTAGAAATTCAATAATTCCCAGTTATATGGTAAAGAATGGTTATACATAAAATAAGTTTTAATCTAGAGGCCATCAACGTGAACACTTAAGGTAACATTTGTTCAATTTTACATTGTTTGGAAAAATCCTAGAACCCTTTATTTAAGTAACTGAATAATTTATCTGAGTCATAAGGGTCAGTGAGGCCGATTAATGATTTGTTGGCAAACTCATACTTTTTGTACATTGCACTTTAATGCTGCTTTTTTATGTCAGAATTGCAAATGTTACACAACAATATCAGGAATCAACAATGGTGAAGGCATTCTCAGAGTTAATTCACATAGGAATGGCAATCAGGAGTTGGCTGTGCTTCCCAGCCTTTCTTACTCCCTTCTTACAACACTTTCCCTACTTGGCAGGTATGGTGGATGAAGTTCAGAAATTTCAAGAAAAATACCCACGATTGCAATGTTGGCAAGAACGAAGAATTGAGTTCAGAACTTTCACTAACGAAGTCTGTATGTTCAACTGCCAACTGATGTTTCAGAGAGCTGAATGATGTCCCGAATCCTTCTTCAGAGGAAGTAAGCATCCTTTCACTACAGTCTACAGCTTCCTGAAGAATAACTCTAACAACCTTCTCCTCTAGACATCCAGAGTTGCGTGATGCTAGCAGTTTACCACACTCTGTGCTCTGGAGATGGAGGTTGCTCTGCACCCTTGGGACAGGCATACTCTGGTTTGCTTCTGGTAAGTAGTTTTGTTGTTGCTTTAAAAATTCCATCTTATTTCCTCTGATCACAAATGTAAATGTATGAGAGCTGCTGAAAGTCAAGTGTAACTGGTCAGGAATACACGTAAATAGCAGTGGCAGTGATGGGATCTTTGTGGTCTGATACCTCCAGAGACTTGGGGTTTGACCTATCACACTTACACATTCATTCACATAGTTTTCTGATATTTTCCTGTATACCTGTCATTACCTTCTCATCAAATATCCTTTGACCCAATTTTCTGCAATTAGTACTTTGCAAGCATCTCCTTGGCCTTCCACCTCTTTTCCAAACAGCCCTTGCCCAGTTCTTGAAAGGAAAGGAAACAAGTGACTCACGGAGACTGTCACCTTTGCAGCCTTCTCAGATCGCACGCATGTCTCTTGGAAATCCTTTGCCAGCCAAGCCAGCTTGGGGCTACTCGCCTCCTCGCTCCCTCCTCCAGCCACTTCTGCTCTACTGCTGTCCTTGGAGCTGTGCTCCCTGCCGCTCCCCCATTGAGCAGGGCTGCAGCATTGCCTTCAGCTCATCCATCATCTGGACAACGCCCCTGTCACTCTAGTCCATTACCCCTCATTCCCAATCTAATTTACATTCTAGCACCAATTACCTCAATATCGCACTTGTCAATGCTCTGATCTCGTTCCCTCCCTTGCTGTCTGGAAAGCCCCCAAACCCTAGTGCGAACAGCTTGTTTCCTTCTCACAGGGTGAAGCAGGTTTTCATACAGCCAATAGCATGCCCCCCGAGACTGTCCTCGAGCGTTCTAGTGGTCACCATCCTACCTTTGGATTTCATCCTTTGTGAAGCTTTGAGGACACCACCACAGTGCTTTGCTTCAATAGACTCACAGATGCTTTGTGGAGAACAGGGTTTAGAATAGCAGGTGCTGAAGCAGGGACACTCCACACATTAGCACGAACTTCCAACTGTCTAGACCACAAAGAAAGGGGATCAGGCAAGATTTGTGAAATTGGAAAAAGAAAGAAGGAGCTGGTGTCCTGCTGGGGTCTCCTGGGTGAAGCCATGACTCTGGAACACAAGCTTTCTGGATCTCCAGGGGTCACTCTCTGTCACATGGAAGGAAGACCACTGTTAGGACTTCAAACTGATTAAAAATTCCTTTTAAAATATTTCACACATGCTTTTTCAATCTTTCGTGAATCATATTGAAGTTGTTAGTCTAAGTTCACTTCCCATCCCCAGTCATGAACCTTTTAGATTCTGTTTAGAGACAGACTATGATACTTTTTTCTTGCCTTTAATTTATTCACTGTCAATCCAGTCTTCACTGAATTTTACATTGTATTTGTTGATGTTTAGCACACCTACACATTAGCTTCTATTGTGATATTTCTTTAAATGTTTCAATAAGACTTTGGGAAGGATGACTGGTCAAATAAGTCCTGTGGTTAGTCATTTGGGTTCACAGCCTCTTGTTTATTCTCCAGCCCTCAGCCACGCCAGAGTGGCCACCTGTACATCTGAAGTGCAGCATGTTCAGAGCTGACGAGAACACCAGGCTGGTGTCCTTTCCTCAAGTACTGTCAGGGGCAAAAGCCTTTGGGGGCCTTTGGAGGCACACCCTGGCTTAGTCTTGGACAGCACCTGACAGCCTGCCAAGAGGGGCTTGGCTTAATGAGTTTCAGGAGGTAGTCCTGATTAGGCTATTCGCACATCATGCCCACAGGTTCTTGTCATAGACTAATAAATAGCTCCCTGATTGGCAAGGAGCTCTCTATATATATTCTGTAGCATATCTGCAGGATATAGATGAGAGATATATGAGCAATGAGATATGAGCAATGAGGTATGAGGTATGGGGTATGAGCAATGAGATCTGAGAGAACAATAAAGAGAGAATGCACATTCTTCCACCCATATGTAGCGTATGTGTGTTTGTGTGTGTGTGTGTGTGTGTGTGTGTGTTTATCATTGCCCCCGCGGGCGGTGGGCAATGACAAAGTACACTCAAGCTTGATATCTTATTGGTTATTCTTGAGTCTTATTGTGACTTAGTTTACTGTTCAACTCAGTTCTGCAGAAGAAAACTGGAGGAAAGTTACCTCCAGAGCAAATATAAAGGGTCTTCAGATACAACAAACCTGAGAAAATCTGGAAAGATCTTTGGTGTGTGTGGGTGTGAGGGAGCAGCAGTTTTAGGAAGGAAACATGGTCAATGCTGAAGTCACCTGCCACAGAATCGGGCTGCTGCATCAGATTTGCTAAAACAAGTCATATCTCCTCATCCCAAGGTCAGATGTAAGACTCCACATGGCTGCACAAGTATATTAAGCTTACGCATGCTTAGCCCTAAGCACATGTCGGACAAAGATACCAACCCACACTCAACTCCACAAGAGGCCAGTCCCCTTTCTCATTTATAATTTTCTGTTGAAGCTCACTAAAATTTGTTGTTTGCTCTACCTGTCAGTCCATTGAGAGCTTGAAAAAGCAAGTGATTGTTGGATGGAATCAAAAAGGTGTTTCTTGAAGCCTTGAACAGAGAGTTCAGCAGGAGTGACAAACAACTTTCACACTTGTGATGAGCATTTGCACAAATCAAGGAAATAACTGAATGGGTGAAACATGCTGGGGATGCCTGTGCTTCTCTTGCTCCTGGTGGCAAGAGTGTGGGAAGATACCCCACAGAGAGGAAGTGCGGGGGGAGAGTGGCTCAGCAGGCACTGAAGCTTAGTCCTTGAGTGTGAGGAGGCTCAGATCACTAGGGGGAGAATAAGCTGCAAAAGTGTCCAGCCAAGAGCTGTGAACAGTTCTGCCTATGGAGGGGAGACGAAGAGAATGGAGTTTGAAGAGGAAGATGAAGATGACTTGTTTGCCTTCTAAAACAGGGTCACATGACTCAGAAACCATGAAAAAAAAACTTTCATTGGGAGCATCCAGGCACTTGGAGGCTGTATCCCGGGGAATCTGGAGCTTGGGCACCAGGCAGCCTAATTGCCCACATCATATGGATATGATGGTAGACAGCAGGACCCATCCACTCCATTTTGGGTTTGTCCTGTCACTCTTCTTGGCAGGGAGAAACAGGGGCATTCTGGGTTGTAGTTCATCAGAAGGATGGCCAGAAGGGACTCATCTTTGTGACCACAGAGTAGAGAGAACCTGGCTACCAGTGAAGAGGAATGGCTTGCTAGTTGCTCAATCAACAATTGACTAAGTCCTTAAATTCTTTAGATTAACAGATAGAAAG
Organism: Zapus hudsonius; assembly: GCA_004024765.1. Classification (NCBI taxonomy): domain Eukaryota; kingdom Metazoa; phylum Chordata; class Mammalia; order Rodentia; family Dipodidae; genus Zapus; species Zapus hudsonius. Next base: position 6,222 of record PVHP010018144.1, on the reverse strand, counting down.
GACAAAAAAAAAAAGGAGTGAGCAATGCCAAAGAAGAAAAATAAACAAAGAAGGGCCCAGTAGATGCCCCATCCCTCACAGCATCACTAAACAGTGGACCTCCCTCCCCAAGCAAACACTCCCTGTGACACCGAAATTCAGTGCTGAGCAACTGACTGTTTCTACCTGTAACCGGGGAGCTGGGGACTAGAACTGAAAGAGTACCCAGCGAATTCCAATATACCTCAGAACTTAAGGAGTACCCAAGTTCTTGTCTATAAAATTAAAGAATTAACATTAGAGACCACCAGAGGATAAGGCATAGTGGGAGACTTTATTCAAAAGAAAATAGAAAGTTACAGAGATCTCCAGCCACCAGAGAGGTTTTAGCAAAAATCTGTGCTGCTCAGACAAACAAGCAGAAGAAAGAAAGATCATGAGGAGAGGTTTATCTGGGGAAAAAAAAAAAAACTGTGGTGAGGAGACCTAACTTACCCCAGTCCTTCCTCTAGGCCATGTCAGGGAGAAGAAGAGGGCTAGTCTTGTTTCAGTGCCTTTTTTTTTTAATTTAATATTTATTGTCCATAATGAGTTACATTATTTAGTGGGCAAACCATGCGTTGTTATCCCAACTTCCCCAATTACCCCCTTCCCCATCCCTGATCAGTTGTATATCCTCCTTCGTGGGCTGTCTGTATTAGTCCTTGTGGCAAGACCTCGGCCAGGTAAGTCAGAGAGACAGCTGGTTGGTGGATACCTGTCCAAACAATTTCAGGATTAGGTTTGAACTAGTGGGCACTTAAGGGGAGGGGGTCAGGTTTGGGATCTATGGAACTTGCCTGAAGGAGTTAACTGTCGCACACACAAGGGAACATTTTGATTGACAGTTTTCGTGACTGACTGAAGACTAGATGGATGATAACTTGTCAATCCTCTGACGACCCTTGTAGTTGACACCCAGTCCTTCTTTATGTTCATATTTTAATCATGATAAGGCATGACAGTGCCAATGCCTCACTGGGGGATGTTCAGCTAGAGATGCGCAGGCTGGCTGAGCCAACCCTGAGGATGAGGGCTGCCTTGGCAAACCAGGGAGCTGGCAGCCACAGCCACAACCTCATTCTCTTGATGTTGATTTTAGTTTGGGAATATCTCAACCAATTTTTGCAGCATCTATGCTTGTCATTTACTTTGTACCAAGTGAAAATATTTATTATTTCCTATGATGGGGAATTGCCTGCTAGAACAGGCTCCCATCTCCTTATGAAGACCCATGTGACCCCAAGTGGTACAGAGCCTAAAAAGCCAGAGCTTGATGGTGGTGGTGACAGCACCTCCATCTTGTTTAGTGCTGGGTAGCAAGGGGAGTGACACATACGATAAAGACAGTAGTCTTTACAGCATTCCTCTCACTGAAAGCATCCAAATAGATGAAACAAATACATGGAAGGCTGCATGATGCTAAATATATTGCCATAAAGAGACAATGGGTCAAAGTGGCAAACAGCCAGAACCTCCAGCCACTGCAAGCAAACTCCAGATGCATGTGCCATTTTGTGCATGTGGCTTTATGTGGGCCCTGAGACTTTCAGTCAGGATTATGTTTCTTGCACGACCTGAAGAGAGGTCTAAATCAAATTATTTGAGATACTATGGGATTTATTTATATTGCGTTGAGTATCTGTAGGGAAAGAACCAACTAAGTTGATAAAATAGTCAGACAAAATCATCAAGGAAGTAGAAGACTTGAATAACTCTGAGCTAAACTGAACCAGGTGACCATAGAGAACACTGTAAAACAACTGCAGAGTAGAGGAACTGTGTTTCTCAGTTGTTTTTATCTCTCACATAATCAGTTATGCTAATCTACCGAAACTCATTAACAATTGAGAAAGATTAAAGATATGGAGCTTGGTTGAAAATAGCACGCTTTTCATAGTATGTCAGAGGAGTAACAATAAAACACAGGAGCAAAGGATGATACTGGTTAGAAACTTCATATAAAACTTTAAAATGAAACATTGCTGTGAAAACTTCAGTGTGCCCATCAGCTTCCTAGCATTTCTGAAACACAGTGCTACACACTGGATGGCTGCAAGCTCGAGAAACGCATTTAGCTGCAGTCTGAAATCAACATGCCAGCAGACAATCAACAGCTCCAGCAAAGACATTCCTCGGTCTGTGGAAGCATCACTCCATGACACCATCCTTCCTGTGAGGTCTCTATTTATCTCCACAAACAAGGGCCACACTCATTGTATTTGGAGCCTATCCTAATCCTGAAAGACCCCATTCTAACTTCTTTACATTGACAAAGACTCTGTTCCCAAACAAGCTCACATTCACAGATTCTAAGTGTTAAGACTTCAACACGTCTCCATGAGGAACACAACCAATCCACAGGAGTATGCATAGACATATTTTTTACATTGATTTTATGATAAAAAGGATTAACACACAGTTCTTTTTTTATTGTCCATAATGAGTTACAACATTTAGTGAGCAAACAATGAGTTGTTATCCCCAATTCCCCGCTGCCCTCCCCTCCCCACTCCGCTGGATAACCTCCTCCATGGGTCAACTGGATCAGTCCTTGTGACAGGGGCCCATGGATAGCCTAGTATTCAGCCAGGTTCTCCTGGCCATGCCTCTGGATAATCTCTCCCACCACGGCTCTCACAATCTTTCCTCCCCCTCTTCCGCATAGTTCCCTGAGTCGTGGTGGATGAGTATTAAGGTTGCTTTAAGGTTGTGAGCTTAGGGGTCTTTGAACACACAGTTCTTGATCAAGATTTTTATTGTTAATCTCTTTAAATTCTTAATGTTATATTGGAGAGAAAATCAGTATGCAAGGGTAAGTAATACAGAAATTAACATTTTCAAACCATTCAAAGTTGGCAATAGTTGACAGTATATTAAAATAACCAAACAGATCTGCATTTTCTCATTCAAACTATAATGAATATTTTTTCATGATTATGTAAATGGATTTAGACTCAGATTAAAACATTTTTTTTGTACTGAGTATCTGCAAAAGTTGAATCTTTTAAGAACAGACATTGTGAAAAAAGTCACCAGCAGGATTGCTTGGACTCCTAGAGTGTCCACTCACTAGAACAGTTGACAGAGGGACCCAGGGCAGTGGTCTGGAGCTGTGGCTCCTGAAGCCAGATGCAGGCTCTGCACCTCAAGGCCTCCTACTGCTTCTTGGCTTTGGAATGTTCGTCCCACAGAACCTGGTCCTTATCCAGAGACAGCATGTGTTCTGAGGATAGGTCACTCTTTAGTGATATTCAGCCTCTGATGGCAGGGCAACCAGTGCTCCCAGAGCCTGATCAGGGACATTGCTAACAATGTGGGATTTACCTGGGGATGCCACATAACCTGGGGACCTGACATGATCAACCTGAGGGCCATACCTTGCTGTTCCCAGAGCTGAGGACAGAACCATTTGTCCCCCCACCTGAAATCTCCTTTAGCAGGCATAAGAACCTTTGTCACAAGCATATATATGAACAACCCACCACATCAACTTTTCCCAAATCCTGCCTTGGCAGGGTGTTTCTGTTCAAGCAAGGATGAAGGCTTTCTGTCTGTGATTTAGATAATTTGGTGACAACTTAGATGTGGGGTATAAGAATTCAATGGTGCTGCATCGTGAAATCCTCTGCACCAAGAGCAGTGAACAACTATTGCTGGCTTTGTCAAAAGCGGCTGCAACAACTCAGGAGAGAAGGTGTGTGTGTGTGTGTGGGGGGTCATCTGACCTGTACCTGAGATCTCAGGTTCCCCCTGAGCCTGCATGAGGTCTCTTGGCTTTGGGGGAAGATAGAGACTATAGAAATAAAAGATCAGGGAACAATGTGCTCCACAGAGGTGGTCTTTGGAGCCTCCATGCTCTGTAGGAAGCCCCTCACCCTGAGACTGAGGGAGGGCATTTGCGGGGACAATCCCAATATAATGGACCCTCTGAAGTGCTGCTTTGGGGTGTCATGCTCTGTAAGTAAGCCTCACCCTGAGAGTGAGGGCTTCCTACAGAGCATGGAGACTCCAAAGAGTACTTCCATGGAGCTCATTGTTCCTTGATTGTTTTCCTCCTGCGTACTCTATCTTCCTTCACGGAACAGTATTGGTGTAATCATACTTCGGTCTGCCATCTGAGCCCTGGAGGAAAAGTTTCCCCTGATAAATGGACTGCAGACACATCAATTGTTAATATTATTGTAACTTTCAGCCTACCATTGCCAAGGGTACTTTTTATCCCTCAGCATTCTAGTGGGAATGAACTACTCCTCCATTCCTGGCTCAAGTGCAGATACTGGCATCTGAGACCATGATGTATGTATGTAGTAGGTCGTTAGGGAGTGTGGGTCTCTAGACTCCAACTGCAGCTGGAAAGAACAGACATGCATCAATTCTTAATTACATCCCTCCCAGTTATTCTGAGCTGTGCTTTGTGACCCCCAAATCACGACTCTGTGAATCAGAGCTATGCTGAAGGTGCTTTGTACTCGTGTGAAAATCAGCATTGGCTAAGGCAGTCTGAGTTCTCCAGCTCATAAAGCAGCTATTATTGCACATAACCAAATGTCCTTCTTTGCTTATTTTCCCATCCTTGAAAATGGAGAATTTAGTCATCTTTTCTCTGAGCACTTTTGGGTTTTGTCTTTATAGGTGCAGTGTGTGTGGTGGCGCATGTGTGTGGTATGGTGAATGCATGGTGCAAGCTTAGTATGCATGGTGGTAGTGGTGGTGTGTGTGTGGTATAATGATGCATTGTTCATGTGTAGCGTGCATGGTGCTGCTGTGTGTGGGTATGGTAGGGTGTATGCATGGTGCATGTATAGTATACATGGTGGTGCATGTGTGATATGCATGTGTGCAGCATAAATGTCACATGTGCTGCATGCATGGTGCATGTGCAATCTGCATGGTGGTGCATGTGTGTGGTGTATTCATAGTGGTGCATTGCTGTATGCATGATGCTGCATGTGTGCAGTGTATGCATGGTGCATGGAGCCAGGGAAGAGCATCATTGGTTGTCCTCCATCATTCATCTATGTACTTCCTTGAGACAGTGTCACCTATGGAATCTCTCTCTGAACGCAAAGCTGATTTTTTTCTGAGCCCTGGTGATTATTTGGGGTTACCCGTGTGTATGTCTATGCCCAGCTGTTTACATGGGTCCTGGGAAATTGAACTCCAGTAATCTCAGGCCCTCTCAGCCATTATGCTTGTGGCAAGCATGCTTACCTGCTGAGCCATCTCCCCAGCCCCTTCTCTAAGTCCTCTAACTCTCTCTTGAGGTTTTTCATGGCACTGAAGGAGTCATCATTCTACAAGTTATTGGTGGGGTCTAAAATCTCCTCATCTAGAAAGTATAAATTCTTGAATAATCAATTTGGATGATACAACTTGTTTTCTATCTCAATAAATGGTATCACCTCACCTAACTGTTCCAGCCATAATTAGGGAAGTATTTTTGTATTGCTGACCAGCTTGTTGTCTCTCCTCTCTCTGTCTTATTCTCAACCTATTAATATTAAATCTACCTTGAAGTTAAACAGCAAGTTAGACTGTCCATTCCATAACATAACAGTTCCTGGCTTCCTCAACTGGGCAGCCACATTTCACCTGTGCTAGTGCAGAACCCACCTGCCTGGCCTCCCATCATTATGCTTGCTCCCTCACCCATTATCTACCTTATTGCTCAATGCTAAGAGCCAAGCTTACAATTCTATATAAAGGTGGTGCATATGATCAGTGATTAATGAAAAAGGTAGGGCAGTTAGTGACATAGGATCAATTGAATATCCAGGAAAGAATGAATGCAGATCTTAACAAACAATAAACACTCTTATAAAAATACAAGTGATGATATGAGGGGCCTCAAATAGAATGGGAGGAAGCCTAACCCCAAGGGTAATTGCTCAAGCCTGCATCTCCCTGTCCCAGTTATTGGTTCCTTCCTACAATGAGCTGTTGATTTGGAGACCCACGAGGTCTCCAAAATGTGACAGACTTCTGTCAAAGCTCTTGAATACCTTCCTCAGGCCTAAGATAAGACCCTACTGCTGAAGAAATCACAAAGTGTCATCAAACAACACCAAGAGATCCTGCTAGATTCAGAATGGTAACCAGCTCCCAGATGGTAGCATGTGTAGCATTGGAAGGTGTTGCATGAGCTGCCAGAGGAAATTGGTCAATGATATTTGGAAAAAGCAGAGATCACTGATATACAAT